>JAHBCN010018245.1:0-17211 GCA_019359885.1 Listronotus oregonensis
CATTTTTTATTGTTTTCGGAAAAGTTACCGTATCCCTAAGAGCACAGAAACAGCTAATGTTGGACGTTTCTATTTAGGGCAGCGGAGCGACAGCGAAAAATTCGGTCTCAGATTTGCAATAGATCCAAACGACGACCAGTCATTTGTAACGAGTCTAAAGCCGTAGAACTCAGTTAAAAAGAGCAGAACAGCAGACGTTTTTAAAAGATAAATTTAATGGGCCGCAACACGGGTTTTTTCCGAAACATAGAAAGACTCAATCTATCCAGCTCAGTTTGGGTTTTGAAATCTGCTGAGCTCAAGTCTGAGACCGGGGGTTTCCATAGCATGCCAGGATGGGGTGATAAACACGTTGGTATACCAACCCAATTTTCTCTTCCGATTGCTTGTCGAGCTTGTCGACAGCAACCCACATAATGCACTTATTGTCAGCCTGTCCAGTGCATGCTGTAAGTGGTTACATCCACCGACATAACGATGCGCTTGGGGACTTTATTATCACCTCAGACATTATTCGGCATTGACGAAACAGCAATTTCCCTTTTGCCCCCCGCGATGTCGAGGCGTAGTGGAAAATGACAACTGTCGCATATTTTGGGAATTATGATTCCCTCGCATCAAATTGCCCCAAATAAACCTGATATCGTTCTCCTTGTAAAAGGAATAACCTATGTATGGATTGAGTTCCCCCCCAGGAAACTAACATCGATAAAAAGGGACGGAGAAACGAGCCAAATATCGGGATCTACTTGGGGAACTTCGGAGGCTCTATCCGGGTATAACGTGCGATTGGTTGTCCTGATTGTCGGGTTTTTGGGGGAAAAAGGAAAATGTGGGGGGGAGCTGGGTATTCCCGCATGTCAACATTCACCCGAACAACTGGTGATGAAAATGCAGAAATCTGTTGTCCTTGGGTCCCTTCGTTTACTGAGGCAAATGTTTGGCCAAAGATCAGACCGAGCGGACGCGAGGGTTTCGATACGGATGGCCTTCCGCATGATGCCCTATGGGGGCGGGCCATGGGGTACGTCATGTTTTTAAAAAAAAAAAAAAATTTTTTTTTTTTTTTAAATAATAAATATATATATATATATATATATATATATATATATATATATATATATATATATATATATATATATATATATATATATATATATAAAAAAAAAACGTTTGACACAACATCCCCAAGAGTTACTGTTGCATCTGTTTAAAAGTTTTGGGGGTTTTCCTCTTTTTAATCCGATGCATTGAGCGCCGTGCCCACGGAAATCAAAGTTCTTTTAAATACCCGGAGCACAAAAAATTATTACCGAGCCCATTATAGTTTGTCCAAGATAACATTTTTGCGTTGGCTTAAATTTATCAAAAACGTTAGAAGGTCGTGTTTAAGGCTTTAGAAGTGGCAGTGTCCATCAGGGGTTTTTATGAGAAAAGCAAACATATGCAATGACGAAAGAAAGATGTATACAATTTGCACGCACCAGATACTAGTCTAGACACTTTTAAGAGAGCAGACAAAGTGGGAGGTTTAGCGTTTTAGCAGCTGGACTGTAAATGGATGCTTGTGGGGTCAAAACATATTGGCAACTACTGTGGCCATTGATGTAATGTGTTTAAATGAAATAGTCTTTTTAATATTTTTTTTTTTATTAAAAGCAGTAAGGTAGTTTAATAAAAGAAAGCTAAAAGAAAAAAGAAGAAAATTTTTAAATGTTTTTTATTACATTTACCTTATTAATATACTAATAATGTGGGTCCCATAAAATGGGGAAAAAATTGCAGTCTTTTTATATATATATATATATATATATATATATATATATATATATATATATATATATATATATATATATATATATATATATATATATATATATATATATATATATATATATATATATATTTTTATATATATATATATATATATATATATATATATATATATATATATATACCGGGTGACAACGAAATCACTGCCTTTTATTTTCTTGAATAAAAACAAAACATATAGCTTTCAAATTTTAGGATGCTATAATATATTATAAGATGCTGATTTTGGATTTTTATAACATGTCTCTATTTTCCCGGTTTTAAACCCGGGAAACGACATCAATTTTTGATTTTTTCAATGGAATACCTTGTATATTTTGAAAATTTGGGTTGTAAAATCATTTCTGATATAAAATGTTAGTATGTCCTATCCAAAAATCTCTGCTATTTTTTTAAGAAAAGGGCGATTAAAGATGTCCAAACTACCCCATAATATGCAGTCTTATGGGAAAACAAATAAATGATATAAAAAAATTTTTTTGGTAATTTTTTTTTTCTGAAATTTTTCTATCTGTGGGGGTCATAATAAAACTACTTCCGGCTTTACCGGAAGTGCTGCAAAAATTGACTTTTCTAATAATGTTACTTAAAAAATTTAAATAAGGGCACCCTGTTTTTTTTTAAAATTTGGTTCTACGGGTCATTCCTGATAAAAAAACCCTAAAATATCCTATACCTTTCTTTGTTAGTTTTTTTAAAAAAATGGCGATTGAATATGTCCCAAAAGACCGCATATTATGCAGTTATAGGGGAAACAAATAAACGTTAGAAACATTTAATATTTTTAATTGAATTCTAAATTATTTTTTAATTAACTACTTAAATAAAAAAAAAATTTAAAAAAACAAAATTGCTCCAAAAAGACGGCCTGAAATATTTTAAGGGATTAATTTTCTAACAAATTTTTTTGTTTTCCCTTATAACTGCATAATGTCGGTCTTTGGAATCTTCAATCGCCATTTTTAAAAAATAACAAAAATAATTTTTGGATTTTCGAAATTTTTTATTAGGGAAAGACCCGAAAACCAAAATTTTAAAAAAAAAAATTTTTGCATTTTAAATTTTTGGGGTTTATTAGAAAAGTCAATTTTTCCCCCTTCCTGGGCCCGGGAAATAATTTTAAAAAAAGACCTCTACGAAAAGTCTTCAGAAAAAATTTAAAATAAACATAATAATTTTTTTTTATCATTTTTTTGTTTTTTCCCCTAAAAATGCATAATGTGCGGGGTTTGGACATCTTTAATCGCGATTTTTTTTAAAAACTAGCAGAAAATGGGGATGGGATAAATTTAGATTTTATATCGGGGAAATTTTCCATAGAAACCAAATTTTGAAAAAAAATACCCGGGTTTCCATTAAAAAAAACCCAAAATTAAAAATTTTTCCTTAAAACCGGGAAAAAACAGGCACATCTTATAATATCCCGGGATCTTTAAAATAAATTTTTTCTAAAATTTGAAACCATATTTTTTATTCAAAAAATGAAAGGCTGGAAAAAATGATTTTGTTAACCCTATTATATATATATATATATATATATATATATATATATATATATATATATATATATATATATATATATATATATATATATATATATATATATTTATATATATATATATATATATATATATATATATATATATATATATATATATATATATATATATATTTAAATACCATTTCAATAGCATTGAATACCCAATGATATGGAGGCAAGCGCAGCACAATGACTAGCCTTCTGAATAAGAGCATCGACGACATAAGATTTTGGAGGCCTTCTGTAGGCGCTAAATCAAGCACCAAAAAAATCTTTTTTTGTCGCCGATTTAAAGGAATTCTTCTAACCATTTAACCATTTTTTTCTTTCTCCCAGCTACTATTTGGCCATTTTTTTAACTCTTATCTAAAATGACTAATGAAGGCCTTTTCAAATTAGGAGTAGATCATCTCTAACCCACTTGTCAAAATTTTCAGCGTTCATCTCGCCATGGTAATCTCCTGTTTTTTTTTTTGAATTAAAAATTCTACTGGCACCTAACATCCTTTTTCGGAACCAGCATGTAGAATCATGTATCTGAGGAAAGTATAAGTATTTCAATAGTGATTTTACTAAATAAAACTTTAATGTTTCATAAGAATGTAGCAAGTGTGTTCTGTAGTTTAATGTTGCCCTAAGAGCTACGGGGTTTAATCAAAAAAGTCCTGTGTATGAAAGAGACCCTAACTGAGGTATCTAGAATTTTGTCATATATTTATTTTCTCAGGATCCCCCTTTTGGCAAAAGCCCAAAGGGTGTTCACATAATATGAGTGTCTAGAGTGGTCAAAGTAAATTACTAAAAAGGGGGAGTTAAATATTTTTTTTTTTTAAAATTCTTTTTTGAAATATTTCAGCTAATCAATAATTTACATAGACAAACAGAATATAGTTAAAATAAAATACAATACATACTTAAAAATACCATTAAAACAAAAAAATCGGTGGCCCAACCCACAACAAACCAACCAAAATGTAAGTCACAAACGTAATAAATACAAATTAAAAAATAACAACTAAAAAAAGTAAAATATCAAGAATGGGTCATATTATAAAAATACAAAAAAAGTCAAAAATACATAGAATCATAAAAAATAAATAAATTTCTAAAATACAATAATAATACACAAAAAAAAAAGGGAAATTAATTTAACTTAAATAAAATTTAGTTTTTGAAAGTCTTAAAACTCTAGATGAAGGTGCAAAAAAAAAAGTGGGAAATGTAAAATTGAATAAAAAAGGGGATGCATCTGGTAGACTTTAAATTTTGCTCAAATTGGGAAAATGAAAAAAGAAGAAATAACGACAGCTAATGCTTCGGAGCAGAAGCCGTAAAAAATTTTCCCATAAAAAAGCAGGTCTTCTACGGCTTGCCCGGTGTGCAAAAAGAGCTTTTTTTGTAAAACTGTGATAATTTATAAGGCAAAAAAAAATTTTTTATTAGATGATTTTAAAAGGCTTTTTTGGTTTTAAAAAAAATAAACGAGGGGAAAAATTAAAAAAAAAATTCAAATGATCAAAAAAAAAATCCCCCGGATCGGTTTAAAATCGAAAAAAAAAAGATATTTTCGCTCTTGACAATTTTCTCGAAACGTCAAAATTTGACAGCTGTCAAACGGAAAGTCGCTTTAAGTGGAGATACGCGAAAAACTCATAGGACCTTTCGTGTTCGTTTTGCCCAAAAATGGGGAATACGTGACGTTTCAATATACAGGGTGGGTAAAAAAGGGGTTGTAAAAAATTTTTTCGCCGATTTTCCCAATTTGCATATGCGGGATGGAATCGGCGTGGTCAAAAACCCCCTTACCCCAAATTTTCAGAATTTTCAAAAAAAAAAAAATTTTTCCCTTTTTAAAAGCTGTCAAAACGAAGCAAGCGAGTAATTTTTTTTTCGATTTTCGAAAAAAAGTATGCAGGGGGGAGAGAATCGAAAAAAAAAAAAAGTTTTTTGCTTTTTTAAAATTTTCGTTGCTCGCTTCGAGACGCGTTCTTTTTTGGGAAATTGGTGAAGGAGGGGAAATGTGGGGTCGAAAAACAAAACTTGCCCAGATTTCGGAGAGATTTAACCTCTGTTAAAAAAAATTTTGACATCTGTCAAAAACTGTAACCTTAGCCTTTACAATACGTTTTTTTTAAAAATTAAAAAAATTCCCCAAAAAATTCTGTTTTAAGAGGGAAAAAAAGTTTTTATAAACGACTTAGTAACTTTTGAAGGGGAATTAAAAATGCAAAATTTGAGTATACAGGGTGTGTAAAAAAATTTTTTTTGAGATGTCAAATTTTTAAATTTTTTTTGCAATTTTTGAATTCTGGGGGGAAAAAAACCCCAAAAAAAAAAATATAAAAATTTTCGTTAAAAAATGGCGTCTGGGCGTGGTTTTAAAAAAAAAAAAAATTTTGCGAATTTGATGAGAATCAAAAAATATTTGATTTTACTTTTGAAAAAAATTTGATTGCTCACTTCCCAGACGCGTAGCTTTACAAAAACTGGGCGAAGGGCGCGAAATCGATGGAAAAAATACCAACCCCAAGATCTCTAATTTACAACCATCTGTGGAAGTAAATTTTTTAAAAAAAGTTTTTAAAAAACTTCCGATCCTGTGAACAATAGGATTTTCGCAACATTAAAAAATTCCTAAAAAATTCTTTTTTTCAAGAGGGAAAAAAAAGTTTTTATGCATACCTTCTCTTTTGGGGGGGAATCCGAAAATGAAAAAATCAAATAACAGGGTTTTCGCAAAAAAGTTTTTTAAAATTTTCAATTTTAAAATTTTTTAATTTTTTTTTTTTTAATTCTCCATAGAAACAAACCCGAAAAAACAAAAAACCTTATCAAAATTTTTAAAAAACTAAAAAAAAAAAAATCGCAATACTTTTGATACACCCTGTAAAATTTTTTCTTTTTCTTTTTAAACTCCCCCGATATTAATAAAACAAAAAATTTTTTTTCAATAGGTTAATAAATAAAAATTACTACAATTTTTTGAAATTTAAAACAAAATAATTTATTACAATTCCTGATACCCCCTGTATCATTTCTATATATATGGTAATAATCTCCATAGCATGTATACCTTTCCCCAAAATTTTTTAAATCTTTAAATTCATAAATGAGCTGTTTAAAAAATTTTTTTAAAAATTTATTAAAAGGAAAAATAATTTCCCCTTATTTAAAATCGTTTAACTATTTTTTGGGAAACACCCTGTATAATTCAAATATATTTTAAAATAATCTACTTTAAATATATACCTTGCACCATAATTTCAGAGATATAAACATATAAATAAAATAACTATGAATTTTCTAATGTTTAGAGAAAAAAATTAATAAAAATTTTTTTGATACCCCCTGTATCATATCTATATATATAAATATTCTACATTAGCATATATACCTTTTACCAAATTTTCATTGCTTTAAATTCATAAATAGAGCCGGTAAAAATTTTTTAAAAAAATTTTTTTTTTACCCCTTTTTAAAAATTAATTTACTACTTTTAGTAACACCCTGTATCATTCATATAAATTTTAAAATAGTCTACATTAGCATATATACCTTACACCAGAATTTCATCGATATAGAAGTTCATAAAAAAAATTACTACGAATTTTTAATTTTAAAAAAAAAAATTAATTAAATTTTTTGAAACACCCCTGTAAAATTTTTTATGTATACGGTTTTAATCTACCAAAATAAAACCTTCCCCAAAGTTTTTCCATTTAACTTCATAAATAAGGCTAAAAAATTTTTTTAAAATTTTTTCATATTAAAATATTTATTACGTTTTTTGAAACCCCTTTTTAAAATTTTTTGTATATACTAATGTAACCTACATCGCCTCCAACACATTTCCAAAAATTTTTATTCTTTTAACTTTATAAATAAAGAAGTTACTAATGTTCAAATTCAAGGTCATTTGTAATGCAGGGGAGGGGGGGGGGTTTTGGGAAACCCAGCTTTCTACCTCTATTTGGATGATGAAAAATAATAAATATAGTTTTTTAGAAATTTTCCATTTTAAAATTTTTTTAATAAATTTTTTGGTTTAAAAATGGGGTTTTGTTTTTATATCTTTTTTTAGTAATTGCCCAATCGAAAATTTTTTACATAACCTTTTATTACAGGGTTTTAAAAAACATACTTTTTTTTTATATGAATTTTTAAAAATCTTGTATAGTTATGGAGATAAAAAACGTTTTTTTTTAAAATTAAAAAATTTTATATCTCAAAAACTATAAACTTCACGGGAAAATTTTTTATAAAATTTTAATGTATTTTTACAATATCTTTAATTTAGGTTATATAACTTTTTTCTAAATTCAAAAACTTTCAAGGTTTTAAAAAAAAAAACCGTAATTTTGGTATTATATTGGGGGGATATATATGGGAAAAAAAAAAAATATAAAAAAAAATTAATTTTGGTATATATTGAAAAAAATTTTTTGTGTTTAGGGAAAAAAATAAATAAAATTAATTATTTATAATTTTTCACCCTGAAATTTTGTAAACAAAAAAAAATATATTTTTTTTCCCTTTTTTGGGCTGAACTTTTTTCTTAAAAAAACATTTCTATTTTTTATCTCCCTTTTTATTTTTCGTATAAAAAAAAATTTTATATAACCTTTTATATAGATAATTTAAAAAGCTTCATTTATGTTTTTTTGAAATTTTTTTTATCTTTAGTTTTTAGATATTACCAATTTTTTTTAAAATTTTAAAAAGGGTTTTCTCAGAAACTATTAAAACTACAAAAAATTGTATATAACAAAAATTGTTTAGTTTTTTCAAAACCTTTAATTTAAGTTATATAAATTTTTGTCTAAAAAGCAATACTTTTTTGAGTTATAATCAAGAAACCAATTTTTCGGGATTTTTCCGGTTTCCCCTTGAAAAAGAACGAAAAATTTTTTTTTTATTATTAATTTTTTTTGCCAATTAAAAAAGGGAATTTGGGATTAAAAAAAATAAAAATAATGTTTATAAAAAAAAAATCAAAAAAAAAACGTAAATAAAAAAAAAATTTTTTTTTCTTATTTGGATTGAACTTTTTTCTCAAAAAAATATTTTTATATGTATCTCCTTTTTATTTTTAGTATAAAAAATTTGTATATAACCTTTTATGTAGATAATATTAAGCGCTTCATTTTATGTTATATAGAATTTTTTTTATCATTTATAGTTTTTGAAAATATTAATGATTTTCTTTAAAAACTAAAAACGTCAATATCTCAAAAAATTATTAAAGTTACAAAAAAATTATTTAACATAAAATTTTTTTTATAAATACCTTTATTTTTTTTTTATATAATTCTTTTGTCTAAATGTAATACTTTTCGAGTTTTTAAAGATCAAATCAAATTTTTAAATTATTGGGAAAATTTAAAATTAAGTTTTTAATTTTTTCTATCTGCCCCATCCCAAAAAATTTTTAACAACTTTTTTTTAGCAAATTTATTAGTGTATATTTTTTGTTATGTAACATTTTTAATATCTTCATAGATTTTGAGATATTAATTTTTAAATAAGCCCTTACATAAAAAATAACTCCTTTTTTTGACGTCATAAAATTTTTATTTATTTTTTTTTTTTTTTGGATTTTTTTTTTCAAATTTTGGGTGATTTGGGGGTTAAAAAAATATAAATAAATTATTTATAACAAAAGCTTAAAAAAATTTAAATAAATATATATATTTTTAATTTTTTTTTTTTTGGTTTAAATTTTTCTCAAAAAAACATTTTTATTATATCTCCTTTATTATTTGTCTTATGAAAAATATGTATAAAACTTTTTATATAGACAATATAAAAAACTTTTTTTTTGTTGTATAAAAATTTTTTGTATCTTTTATAGTTTTGAGATATTCCCAAATTTTTTTTAAAATTTTAAACGTAAATATCTAAAAAACTATTAAAAACTACAAAAAATTTTTTTTATTAAAAAAAATTTTTAATTTTACAAAGCCTTTAATTTAAGTTATATAAATTTTTTTCTAAAACCCAAAACTTTTTTGAGTTATAATCAAAAACCCATTTTTTTGGGATTTTTTTAAGGGTATATACCCCTTGAAAAAGAGTAAAAACTATTTTTTTTTTTATTAATTTTTTTTTTGCCAATTAAAGGTAATTTGGGATTAAAATAAATAAAAAAATAATGTTTATAAAATAAAAAATCAAAAAAACACGTAAATAAAAAAAATATTATTTTTTTTTTTTTGAATTGAACTTTTCCCAAAAAAATATTTTTATTTATATTTTCCTTTTTTTTATTTATAGTATAAAAATTTTTTATATAACCTTTTATATAGATAATGTTAAAAACGATTTTATGTTATATAGAATTTTTTTTATCATTTATAGTTTTTTTAGATATTAATGATTTTCTTTAAAGCTAAAAAAATCAATATCTCAGAAACTATTAAAGTTACAAAAAAAATTTTTTAACATAAATTGTATATTTTTATAAATACCTTTATTTATGTTATATAAAATTTTTGTCTAAAAGTAATACTTTTTAGTTTTAATGATCAAATCGAAATTTTAGATTATTTGGAAGTTTAGGTTAAGTTTTTTTTAAACCCCATCTGTCCCATCCAAAAATTTCTAACAACTTTTTATTAGCAAATTTATTAGTGTATATTTTTAGGTTTTTAACATTTTTTTTAAAATCTGTCCCTAGATTTTTTAGATATTAATTATTTAAATAAGCCCTTACATACAAATAACTCCTATTGTGGACGTCATATGGGTATTATTTATTTTTTTTTTTTTTGGGTTTTTTTTTTTAAAATTTTTTGGGGGATTTGGGATTAAAAAAAAATAAATAAAATTAATTTTTTAACAAAAAAACAAAAAAATTAAAATAAATATATATTTTTTAATTTTTTTTTTTGGACTTAATTTTTGCTCAAAAAACATTTTTAGTTATATCTTCCCTTTTTTATTTTCTTATGAAAAATATGTATATAACTTTTTTTATAGGTAATATAAAAAACTTTTTTTTTTATGTTGTATAAAATTTTCTGTATCTTTTTGGTTTTTGAGATATTACCAATTTTCTTTAAAATTTAAAACGTAAATATCTCAGAAACTATTAAAGCTAAAAAAAATATAACAAAAAAGGGGATTTAGTTTTTTCAAGACCTTTAATTTAAGTTATATAAACTTTTCATCCCAAATGCAATACTTTTCGAATTATAATCAAAAAAAACCGATTTTTTTGGGGTTTTTCAAGGGACCCCGGAAAAAAAGCGAAAATATTAATTTTTTTTTTTTTATTTTTTTTGCAAATTAAAAAAGGGGATTTGGGATAAAAATAAATAAAAAATAATATTATAACAAAATCTCAAAAAAACATGTACATAAAAAAAATTATTATTTTTTTTTATTTGGACTTAATTTTTTGGTCAAAAATATATTTTTAATTTTATCTCCTTTATTATTTATCGTATAAAAAAAAAATGTATATAACCTTTTATAAGATAATGTTAAAAGGGTTCATTTTTTGTTATATAGAATTTTTTTTATCTTTTTTTAGTTTTTTTAGATATTAATGATTTTTTTTTCAAAAATTTAAAAAGTCAATATCTCAGAAACTATTAAAGTTACAAAAAAAAATTTTATATAACATAAATTATGTATTTTTATTAAAAACCTTTATTTTTTTTTATATATCTTTTTTTTTTTTAAATGTAATACTTTTCGAGTTTTAAAAAATTAAATCGAAATTTTTTGATTACTTGAAAGTTTAGGTTAAGTTTGTAATTTTTTTTTATTTTCCAATCCCAAAAAGTTTTTGAATATTTTTTTTTAGGAAATTTAATGCTCTTTAATTTTAGTTATATAAAACGTTTTTATTACCTGTTTTTAGTTTTTGAGATATTAATTATTATATTAAAAGTTTTTCATACAAATAATCCCCATGATGACGTCATATGGCTATTAATGTTTTTATTAATTTTTTTTTTTTTTGAAAATTTTGGGTAAAATTTTAATTAAAACAAAAAAATAAATCATTTAAAATAAAAAAAAAATTAAAAAAATTGTTAATAATTTTTTTTTAAAAGTTTTTTCAATTATTGGCTGCAGTTTTTTCTCAAAAAACACATTTTCTTAATATCTCTTTTATTATTCATCGTATAAAAAAATGTATATAACCCTTTTTAAAAACACAATATACAGGGCTTTATTTTTAAAGTCATATAAAATTTTGTGTATCTGTTATAGTTTTCGAGATATTGCTGATTTTCTTTAAAATTTTTAAAAAGTCAATATCTCAAAAACTATAAAAAACTATAAAAAATTTTGTAAAAGAAAAAAATTTCTTATTATAATAAGGCATTTTATTTTAAATTATATAAACATTTTGTCTAATTGCATTACCTTTCGAGTTATAATCAAAAAAACCCAAAAACCAGTTTTTTAAAGGTCCCAGGAAATTTAGCGAAAAATACTATTTTTTTTTTTTGATTTTTTTTTTGAAAAAAAGTTGGAAGATTTAAGATTAAAAAAAAATAAAATAAACTATTTATTACAAAAAAAGGCAAAAAATTACGTAAATTATATTTTTTTTTTTTTTTTTATTTCATTTATATATTTGCCCTAAAAAACATTTTCTTTATATCTCCTTTAATATTTGTCCCATAAAAAATATGTATATAACTTTTTTTATAGAAAAAATAAACAGCTTTATTTTATGTCATATAAAATTTTTGTATCTCCTATAGTTTTGAAATATTATCGATTTTTTTTAAAAAATTAATGTAAAAATCTCAAAAACTATTGAAGAAAAAAAATTTACATCCCTAAATTGTGTATTTTATAAGACCTTTATTTTTTAAATTATATGACTTTTTTTTTCTAAATGCAACATTTTTTAAGTTATATTCAAAAAACCCCAATTTTTTGAATTACTTTTAAAATAACACTTAGAAAATTTTTTAAATAATTTTTTTTAAAGTTAATATTTCAATAACAATAAAAGTTTAAAAAAAAAATTTTTATAATATAAAAAATTTCGTATTTTTTCATGACCTTCATTTTTAAGTTATATCCCTTTTCTGTCTAAATGCAATACTTTTTAAACAAAGTCAAAAAAAATAAAATTTTTTTTTTTAAATATGGAATTTTAAAAAGAATTTAAAATATATTCTATGAAGTGCGTGGCCGAAGGCTACGCATATATTGGAACATATATTAAAATGTGCGTGGCCCCAAGGCCACGCTTTTATTTAAAAAATTTATTAAAATGTGCGTGGCCGAAAGGGCCCCCCTTTTTTTTTTTTTTTCCTTTTTTTTTATATTAATTTAAATTTTTATTTTTATATATATATATATATATATATATATATATATATATTTTTATATATATATATATATATATATATATATATATATATATATATATATATATATATATATATATATATATATATATATATATATATATATATATATATATTTAAAAAACATCAGGACCCCTTTAAAAAAAGCTAAAAAAAAAATTTTAACTATAAATAGAAAAATAAACAAATAATAAATGATAATTTTTAACCAAAAAAATTACTTCTAAACAATACAAATTTAAAAATTTTAAAATTTTTTTCAACTATAAAACTATATAAAAAAATCTCTATATATTCTGGGTTGGCGCCCCCAAATACCCCTTTAAGGTAAAAAAAGAAATTTTTTTTCTTATAATTTTTATGAGAATGTTTTCCCCTTTTAACATCATCATCCTGCCAAGATCGGAAGGCTGTTTGAGAAGATCAGGTTTCATCGAAAACACCCAAAGTTTTTTATTTTCCCCTAAATCTTCATTTTACATAAAACCTTTTGAAAATTTCCTTCTCATGCGTTGCACATTTGGTTGTTCCTTTAAAGCTTAAGTTACTTATAAATTTCATTTTTTTGCTTCTTATACTCTATTGTCAGCAACTGCCACTAGGGAAATAAAAAAAATACATTCATAAATATATTTAAATCCTAAAATCTTGCACTCTGAGGATGTTTTTTTTAGTAATATACTATTAAAACAAGTTATTTTACCTTATGAAAGATCCCTACTTTGATAGCATCATTTTTTAAAATAAAAGTTATATTTTCTTACCTAAAAATCACAGCTCTAAGTGGGGTTTTGGAGCTTTTCGAACTGGAAATGTTCACTTATTTATACTCTAAAAATATCATTCTAGTGATTTTTTTTTAAAATCAATAAAATGAAAAATTTTGTCCCAAAAAGAAAAAAATTATGAAATATAAAAAATGTCAAATAGTCCACTCAAAAAAAAAAAAAAATAAAAACACTGTAAAAAATAATCTCTAATCTCACTAATTGCTTTAAAACACGAAATAACACACCCAAACACAGGACAAAATTTTAAAACAAAAAAACCCTTTAATCCATTACTGGGCGATTTGCCAATCAGCGTTTTTACGTTGGTTTTGATTTTTGTTTTTGAACAAGCCTGATTCATGTAAGCCAACGCAAAAATGTTATCTTGGACAAACTATAATGGGCTCATAATAATTTTTGTGCTCCCGGGTATTATAGAACTTTGATTTCAAAAATGCATCAGTCGCTCAATGCATCCCGGGTTAGGTTAAAGGGGAAACCAAAATCTTTTTTAGATCAACATAAAACTGAGATGTTTGTCAAAAGCTTTATATATATATATATATATATATATATATATATATATATATATATATATATATATATATATATATATATATATATATATATATATATATATTTTTATATATATATATATATATATTTTATATATATATATATTTATTATTTTAATTTTATATTTTAATATATATATATATATATATATTATTTTAAAAAAAAAAAAAAAAAAAAAAAAAAAAAAAAAAAAAAAAAAAAAACAGGGTGTTACTTAATGGTATGTCAAAATTTTAAAGGGGGCTTTCCCTGGATCGTTTTTTAAGTCGAAAAGTTCATAAACGTGGGCCCTAAAATGCTTGTTATTAAGATACAGGGTTTTAAAAGTTTTATTTTATTTTCATTTTTAATACATTTTTCAAAGACGGTTTGAGATATTGAACGAATTTTGGCACAGGATATTATGGCATAAAAACACATTTTTTCAGATGTTCATTTAATTTTTTTTTGCAACCGTTAGCTATGCAATTTTTCAAAACAATTTTAAAAAAAAAATACTACGCCATTGATTTGGGAAAAAATTTGGAAAAATAATTATCAATCAATTATAAACAAAAATCCCTCCTTTTTTTTGCCGTAAAATTTACCGTTTGGGAGAAATCGTTAATTAAAAAAATGTTTATGTAAAAAATTGTTTAAAAAATTTTATTGAAATAAAAAAAGTTCTTTGCTCTTGCCACGTTTTTTTTTTGGGTGTTGTCATTATGACACTGACTTTAAATTATCATTTTGATTGTTTAAAATTTTATTTTCAATTTTAAATACTTTTTTCAAATATTTTTTTTTAAGCTGTTTTCTTACAAACTAGTAAAAAAAGCAATAAAAATTTAAATACAATACATACATAATTTAAAAAAAATGTTGGAAATGACCACCTCTCGCCTCTATGCAGGCTTCTGCTCTTCTTCTCTTTAAAACGAACCCTTTAAAAAATTCCATGCGTGTTTGGATATTTTCCCCCGTCAATAATTCTATTTCTGAGTTCTTCTAATGTCACTTGGTGTTGAAAACAAATTGTTTTTAGGTGTCCCCACAAATAAAAATCTAGGCTGTTCAGGTCAGGCGATCTAGGTGGCCAAAATTGTGGTCCTCCATGGCCTATCCAATGTTTTTGGGTGGCTCTTTAAAATCTGGCCAATATGCTAAAGTGGGCGGGAGGCCATCATGAAAAACCAAAAGTTGTTGCCGTAACTGAAGAGGAACATTTTCAGAAGCAAAGGCAAATCTTTTTGGAGAAAATTACAATAATCCTGTCCTTTAAAGGCGTTGGAAAAAAAAATGGCCCAATTAAATGGTCGGATCGATACCGATCCAAACGTTCAGTGAAAATTGTTCCCGAAAATTTTCTCTTTAAACCCTGAGGGTTTCCTGGGCCCAGTTGTTTTTATGGAAATTTGGGTTTTTGCATTTCTTGAAAATTTGCTTCGTCCGTAAACAATATTTTGGCATCAAAATGAGGATTTTCTGTTACTTTTTTGGGGATACCCTCTACAAAATTGCGCATGGGTTTATAATCTCGGGAAACAATGCCTGAACCCTTTTTTGTGAAAAAGGGTATAAAAAGTCTCTTAAAATCTCCCCTACCGTCTTTAAAATGTTTAATGCCTCCTATTTTTGCGTACTTGTGGTTGGATCCTCTTCGACTGCATGCGGACAGCCTCCTCCACTGCCCGGGGTTCTAAATGTCGGGGGCCCTTTCCCTCGAAATATTAGCTTTAAAAAGCCAGATTCAGTCAGACGACGATGAATGTTTATAAATGTTCGTCTATCGGGAAGGGGCCCTTGGATCCTTTCTTGATACAAACGCCGCGCCTCCCCCTTCATTTTAGACCCTAAAAATGCATTTGTGTCATTTCCCAAAATTTGAATAATTTACCTTTTTTTTTAACTAGCAAAATGCACGTTTTTAAAATCGAAGGAGAAATAAATACAAACTGTCAAGAAAGATAATTAACGTCGTGTCATTTTTACAACAACAAAAAAACAATCGCTGGCCAGCAAAATAACGTTTATTTCAATAATTTTTCAAGATGCAATTTGGGGGCAAAAAATTTTTTTAATTAACGATTTCTCCCAAACGGTAAGTTTTACGGGAAAAATAAAAGGGTTTTTTATAATTTATTGTAAATTTTTATAAAACCAAATTTTTTTTCCCAAATCAATGGCGTATATTTTTGTAAAAATTTTTTTGAAAATTCGTCATGCTCCCACTGGTTGAAAAAAAAAAAAAGAACATCTGAAAATGTTTTTTATGCCATAATATCCCGTGCCAAAATTCAGTTCAATATCTCAAACCGTCTTTGAAAAATGTATTAAAAGGGAAAAAAAAATAAAATTTTCACCCATCAATAACTAAGCTTTTAGGGCCCCTTTTTGAACTTTTCGACTTAAAATCGATCCCGGAAACCTCCCTTTAAAAAATGAAAACCATTAAAAAAAAAAATAATTATATATATATATATTATTATATATAATATATATATATATATATATATATATATATATATATATTATATATATATATATATATATATATATATATTATATATATATATATATATATTATATATATTTTTTATAAATATATATAAAAAAAAAAACGTTTTAAAAAATTTCCCAGTTCTTTTCATTTAAAGATCTTAAAGGGTTTCCCCTTAACCTAATCCGATGCATTGAGCATGATTTCCCTTTAAATCAAAGTTCTCTATAACATCCGGAGCACAAAAATTATTGACCCCTTATAGTTTGTCAAAAAACCATTTTTTTGTTGGGAAAGAATCAGGCTTGTTCAAAAACAAAATCCCAGACTCAACGTCAAAATCAGCCGATTGGCGTAAATCCCCATAATGGATTAAAAGGGGTTTCAATTTTTGTATTAAATTTGTCCCGTGTTTGGGGTTTGTTATTTCGTGTTTTAAAGCAATTAGTGAGATTTGGGTTTTCTAATGTTTTTTTTTTTTTTTTAGTGGGCTATTTGACATTTTTTTTTCAAATTTACATTTTGGACTAAATTTTTTTTTTTATTGATTTTAAGAAAAACCACTAGAATAGATTTTGATATAAATCACGGGTTACTGTATTTCCCGTTCGGAAAAGCTCCCAAACCACTTCAGAGCTGTGATAAGTCAGGTAAGAAAATATAACTTTTAAC
>JAHBCN010018246.1:0-17298 GCA_019359885.1 Listronotus oregonensis
AAAAGGGTTTGACCAATTGTTTTAAACTTGCAAATAATTTTTCCCTTAAACGCTGATAGAATTCTCCACGGGCACAAAATCCGAAAACTTCCCCAACCCTCACCCTCAACGGTCACTGGAGATTTGGGGACCTTTGAGGATGATTTGGAGGGTTAGGTATAATTTTTGTATAGTACTAACCTTCAAGCGATACCTGTTAAAATTTCATAACAATCCGATGTTTGGTTCTTAAGTTACAGTAATTTTAGTTATTTTCAAACAACGAATAAAAAAAATCATGTCTTAAAGTCAAACAGTGGCTTGATAAGTGTTACGAAGACTCTGAACCAGGAAAATCAACTATTATTAACTGGTATGCTAAATTGAAACAAGGTTGTACAAACATCGATGATGCTGAAATCTCCGGTCGCCCAAAATCGGCAGGTGTTTCAAAAAACTAAAAAAAGCCCAAAATGGTATTGATTGATCGTAGATCAATGTTTCGTAAAATCGCTGATACCCTAAAGATATTAGGAAGTGGTGTATCTACAATTTTACACGAAAATTTGAGGATGCCTAAGTTGCTATTGAAATGAGTGCCGCGTTTGCTCACACTGGACCAAAGACAACAATGCGTCGACGATTTAGAGCGCTGTTTGGAACTGTTTAAGCGAGATAAAAAGGATTTCTTGCATCGGTACGTGACACTGGATTAAACATGGATACACTACTACATGCCTGAATCAAAAAGATCATCAGCTGAGTAGATAGGAGCCGGTAACAACTCAAAAGTTAGCTGGCAAGTTTATGTATTCGTATTTTGGGACGCGCATAGTATTTTGTTTATCGACTACCTTGAAAAAGGTAAAACTAGTAATAGCGAATATTACATGGCAGTGTCGGATCTGTTAAGTGTAGAAATCAAGAAAAAAGGACCTCATATACAAAAAAAGTACAGTTTCACCAAGACAGTGCACCGTATCACAAGTCTATGAAATAGTTATATACCTAACAAGTGCGGAAAGTGATACTTTTCCGCACGCGACGGCAGTTACACGAACGACGCGAAGCGGAGTTCGGGTAAGCCGTCAAGGGTGGAAAAGACACTTTCCGTACGTGTTAGGTACAACATTTTCTAGAGTGTGTGGAAAAAGTCAAACTAAACAACCATTAGATAATATTTATTTTTACCATTACTACTTATTATTATTAACAACATTAATCGTAAAAGAACAGTTGGTAGCATTTTGCAAATGAATCGCAGAGGCAAGTTGTTGTGGGTAAGTTGGGAGTTGGAGATTGCCGTTGAAGTGCAATTTGAACCGGTCGTCGTTACAGGTAACAGAGACACATTGTTGCTTGCTAGAAGACGGTACAAGGGGCCCTTTGAGTGCGTTTTGCTGTGTTCAGATGTAGATGAATTTTGGGATAATATTTTGTTTGATAAGTCCTTCTTGAAAATTGTAGAGCTTTCTAGGTAGCCTTCTGCAACAGATGATGTCTTCCAACCTCCAAGTCTTTTAATATTCGTTATGCCTTCACCAGAATTAGCTAACATTGTAGCTGAGAAACGGCTAAAGCTATGTCCCGTGTAAAGTTCTGGGTTTGGAAGACGTAAATAGGCAGCTATTTCAGAGGGCATCTTGCCAAAAGTATTTATTTCTATGCCTGGACAGTACAAGCAATTTTTTGTAATTAACAAAAAATCTTCTGTGTGGTGTTTCGGGCTTTCGTAAACTGGAATACTTTCTATACAAAGCTAGATATTTTCCATTTTTAATTTCCTCGGAAATGACAAAACTTCGGCTAGAATGGTTTTTGGAGTCTGAATATTTACAATTAAAAGATTCCCCTTATCGTCAATATCATCAATGCTAATTTTTTGATCAATTCTTGTCGACGACACGCACCAGGTAGTCCGAAAATTGTAGCTACCTTCATGCAGATAGACATCATTTGGAGCATCATTAATAAATTTTGCTATTTCATCTTTCGAAAAAAATTTGGCCTTCTTGGGTCTAAATCCCACATTTTGCTTCTTCAAAAATGATGTAACTTTGAAATATTTCGGCTGCTTTGAGAATGGATTCAGGTAATTCCTTGTCAGAAGACTCCATGGAAAACGTTTTTTATTCAAAATCGACGATACTGGTCAGAATGTACTAATAAATACACTTTTAATTATCGACGACTTTTAATGACTTTGATCTTTTATAATATGGACACCGGCACCCGACCGGTCAAAACTAAAAATCTGATAAGCAAGTTTAATATATACCAGGATGTTTGAAACAATGTTTTTAAAACAATATTATTCTATAGTGAATATTTCATTGATTTTACACCTCATTTGTACAAATAAAAGAATACTATGCCAATAAAAGAATTATACTAAGTCAAACTTCAGAATTAAAAACATTTTAAGTACCTGTTTAAGTGGGAAATTTGCATGGGTTTACTTTTCCGCACTAGTGCAGAAAAGTGATTATTTACCGCACTAGTGCTGAAAAGTGACACTTTTTAAACTAAATTGCGTGCGGAAAAGTGCTGCTTTCCATACGCTAGTACAAAAACGATATTTAAATTAAACGAATTACGCTTTAAATTGCTTTCCCATACATCGTATTCTCCAGATTTGCCCCCAGCGACTATTGGCTTTTTGCAGACCACAAAAAGATGCTCCAGGGAAAATATTTGGCTCAAATAAAGAAGTGATTGGCGAAACTGAGACTTATTTTGGGAGCAAAAGAAAAACAAAGTATTGAGAAGTTAGAGAAACGTAGAAATCAATGTTTTATACTTCAAGGAGAGTTTGTTGTTGAATAAAGTCAAATTTCTAAAAAAAATGTCCCGATAAGGTCGACCTCCAGCGATATCTCGATAACCCCTCATCGCATAGCTTTTGGAAAAAAAATATTAAAAAAACAGCCTCGAGAAAATGCTGGAAATTATTTTTAGGTTTTTAATTTCACCGCTAGAGGGCGTAAAACCAAAAACAAAATTAAAAACACGGTTTATTTAAAAATATGTCATATTAACCTATGTCGTTCATAGTTTTCCCACAAGCTATGTAAAATTAGGAAACTTTTTTCTTTTAAGCGTTTTTCCCTAACCCGTCAAATATAGGAAGGGAGAAGAAGCGAATGTACATTTAAAAAAAAATTAAATAACTTTTTTTCGGCTTAACCGATTCTGATAAAGTAGGTCTCGTTTGAAAGATCTTTCACCAGGGCTTAAGATAAAATATTGGTATATTTTTTGTTTTTTGTTTTTTTTTTATAAAATTTTTTCAATTTTTTTTGAAAAAAATCGCCGCGTTGTTTATCTAAAAACTTAAAATAGGGAAAAAAAAACGAGTAATTAGGGTTTTTCCCAAAAAGTCGGGAATTAATTAAAAGGAAATTTTACAAAAGTGCGAATTTTTTACTAGTTTCTTTACTTTTTTTTTTTAAAGGGCTTAAAAATAATACCATTGATTTTAAATTTTTAAAAAAATTTACAAAATTTATAACTTTACACAAATCAGTCTCTAAGGGGTTTAAAAAAAAAATAAATAAAATTTTACCAATATTTTATCTTAAGCCCTGGAAAAAAAAGCCTTAACAAAACCAGTTTATTTAAATCGGTTAAGCCAAAAAATTTATAAATTTTTTAAATGTAATTTTTTTTTATTTTAATTAAAAATTAAAAAAAAAATTTTATTTTACATATTTGGAAAAATATAAAAATAATTATTTTAAATATTTCAATTGTCTTTCCCCTTTTTTTCTTTTTTAGTTTCTTTAAAACTTGAAAATAATTTAGCTTTTCTCAGGTTAATTTTACTTTTTTTTTTTAAAACGGGGGATAAAGGGGTTTTGGAGATATCCGGGAAGACGCCCTTTAAATAGACGCCCTGTATGTAAAACAATTTTAGACATATGGAATTGTAATACCTTAAAAAACACGTAAAACACATGATAAATTAGATAAATATAGAGATTAGAAGCTTTAAAAATTATTTTTAAAACTTTCTTTTTCATATACCATGTATTATCTTAAAAAGATGTTTATTACATAAACCGAAATGCAAATGAAACAAAGAAACATAATTTTTATTACATTTCAGCAATCACTGTCTTTATAAGTAGCTATACAATAATGTTTAATTCCAAGTGAAGGTAAAGAATTTTTATTACACAACTTTTAATACCCGCTGCTAAATAAATGTGATGATCATATACTTCGGTTATAATCCCAGGATCACAAACTTTCTACGGATGTGTGTCCGAAAGCATTATGATAATGTAATTAAACAGGATTTAAGTTTTATTGATTGCCATCTAACAAATTGCTTTCATCAATATTAAAGAGTTTTTAGGCATTTTGATGTCTTTTTTTTTATATACGTAACAGCTAAAATATGAATTTTAGTCACTTATTTGCTAGCTGACGAAAATCAGCTTAACAACTCGAATCTTTAGCATAGATTTTTTTAATTAAAGGTAATTGTTAGGTATTACTTATGCATCAATATTTCGTTGCTAACAACAACGTTCTGTTTATAGCTTAGCTACATTAATAGTAAGATGTTATGGTTATACGGGTCTTTTGTCGTAAATCACGTTTTAAAAATATTTGACGCATGCCGCCTCGAGAACGCTCCAATTCTTAGAATTTTCGAAAATAAAAAAGTTTTATATTACCCCATTGAATCCACCCACAAAGTTTCAGAGAAGTATTTTTTATCTCACAATTTCAAGCCGGGATTGCTGTCTATGACTTTAAAATAAAGAAAACAACAAAAATTTTAAAAATATTTTACATTGTTCTCAAGAACATCTCCGATTTTAATATCTTTTTTCATTTTATTTTTCTATATTATTCAAAATAAAGCCCTTTGCAAAGGATTATTTATATTTTTTGGAGCAGGAATTTAGAAAAAAATAAATATGTATATATATATATATATATATATATATATATATATATATATATATATATATATATATATATATATATATAATATTTATTTTTTTTTAACCATTATTTATTGTGCTCCGTAAATCTAAAAATAGAATTAAAATCAAAACATAATCAAACAGAACATCACACAATATTTTTTGAGTATTAAAAGATTAGTAAAAATGAAACGAATTACAATTTTAAAATCAATTTAAAAAATTCTATCTTAACACAAAATCAGGTACATAATAAAAAATTTTTTTAAACAGGATCCACCTTGGAGTTCTGATACATTTTTATAACTAAAAAAATTTTAAATCTATGTCCTTTGATTTATTTTTTATTTTATTGATTTTTTTTTTTAAAAAAAGGAACTAAAAAGAGATAAAGGCTTATTTTTTGCATATTTGTTTTTCGATATTTTATACAGGGGAAATGGTCGCTGTTATAAATATTGTTTATACAGTGTGATAAGTGTATTAATATTTGATTGTAAACATTTATCGATTGATTAAATTAAAATAGATTTGACTAAGATTGTTAATATCTTTTGTCGTTGACAGCTTTTTTTCTTTTTTTTTTTTCGATCATTTCTTTGATTGTTAGTTTTTTTTTAATTAGCCCGACAGTATTTTAGCCTTTTAAAAAAATTAGCTTGTTTGAGATTCGTGTATGAGGCCCTTGGTATTTGTCCGTTGTGTTATTTTCTAAGCATTGTGTCTCATTCTATTTTTTAGAAATTTAGGCATGGAATGGAGTAAATTAGGTTTCCATGCCTAAATTGTCCCAAAAATATATTGAAACGACAATCTTTTAGGGCTAAACGGGCACAAAATACCAAAAATGCTTCAACTGCCCTACATCACGTCTCAAAAAAAAAACATGTTTTAATTTTAAAAAAACTACATATTTTAACAAACTTTATTATTTTTAGTCGGAAAAATACAGTCCCAACTCTCTGGACCAAGTATTCCACCCTAAGGTCTACGTTGATGGTCTTGGGAAAAAATAGACATTTCGCAATACCATCGTCTCATATCTTTTTTAAAAATTAAGTCGAAAGGATACGTCCCGAAGAAGTCTAAAGTTTTGAAGGAGAACAAATATTAAAATTTATTAAGAAGGCCCTGATGATATCTACTTGGTAAAAAGTCATATTGGTAATGGGTTTTTTTGGAGGTTTAAGACGATGAGGGTAAAAATGACCATTGAGCATTGAAGATAGGGGAAAAGTCTTGGTTAAAAAAGGTACCAGAAACTAAAACTTCAACTTCAAAAAGTTTTACTATCATTAAAGAAGATTTAGGCGCTTTAAATTTAAAAAAAAAGTACACAACATTAAGACCAGCTGGAATAAAGGGCGAAGATTCTTTCTACCTATAGAAAGGGTCGATACAGTAAAACTCTGTAAGGAATATCTTGACCCCCCTGTATTTTAAAAAGACTTTTCGTTACACACAAAGAAAAAAACCAACACCATGTGGGATATATAACTTATTGGGGGGATAAGGGCTTTAAGATAAACAATAATCTGAAAAATATTTTGTTAGTTCCCAGGACTTATCTCATAAATATTCATTGTAAATATTTTAAACCCTAAACCTTAATTTATCGCATACTGAATTAATAAACATCGTAAACAGTAACCAAATATTATTCAAGATACAAAATTCACAGAACTACCTCAACGTGGTTTATGGTTCGGGAAAAGAAGGTACACAAGTGTCGACAAATGGATCCCCTGCCGGCGCATTTTTTTTTGTTAAACCGTTTTTACCATTATGAAAACAAAAGAATATATATGAAGACCCCCGTTTTTTAGCGTATTAATTTGATTTGTAAAGTATTTTCCCCTCTTTTTTTTTTTACCTATGTAAACGACAAAAAAGAGAAAAATCCAAAATTTACGATAAATTAATATGGGTTTTTTTTCTAATCATGACGGACCTTCTTAGTATAGGAATTAGTAGAATAGATTATTATTAAGATTTTATATAAAAGGAAAAAGACTTGAACATTAAAGCCGAAAATTTAAAAAATTTAAAAACTAAATGAACCCCGATTTACCCGCGCCCTCTGTTCTAAGAGGCCAAAGTATCAATAGAAAAATAGGAACCACGCTAATAGGGGGGATTACGGGTTAATCTTCCTGTTGTTGGTGGAAAAGGCCTAAACAGACCACGCAAAATTAAGGGGGGGTTTATCAGGGAAGGACGTATAGGTTTCAGGGAAATTTTAAAAAAATTATTATTTGAGTTAATTATAGTCTGAATCTCGTTATAACGTGTTGTGTTTTTCTCGTGAGTTCTCTGTTCAGGGGTTTGATCTTAACATTTTTCTTATAAATTAAATTCTTTTTTAAACGACAAATAGATTGGGAAAATTTAAGGAATTTCACTAAGGTATCCTTTTTGGAAAGGGTTATCATCCTTTGTTTTTTTTTTAAAGTATAAACAGCAGAAAGTGATTTTAAATATTTTTGTTTTCTTAAACTTTTTTTTCCTAAATTTACAGGATCTTATCTTTTCCAAATTGGTTAATTCACTTAATAAATAAAACCACGGCAGTTCATTTCACACTAAAAAACTGTCCCATTGTTAGTTCTAATTTTTTTGTTTATCATATTTTTTAAATAGATTTAATTGTTTTGGGAAAATCTTCTTTATTCTCTGGGGAACACGTTAGAAAAAGGGAGGGTTACCTTTGTGGGGGCTAAGGGGGAAAAGAAAAAAAAATTGGGGGGGGCCTTTTTGGGAATTTAAATTAAAAAAGTTCCGTTTTTAAATTTTTTTTAAAAAAAAAACCTTTTTTCACCCAAATCCAAGTGGGAAATGTAGTTCTCGGATGTCGGCCACTAAGCTCCTTAACAACTTTACGACAAGTCGCGAGTATTTTCCCCCCAACTATTGGAAAAAATACCATAGGAAGCGTCCCAACATTGATCCAAAATTTTTAAAACTGGATAATGCAGAAGCTTACACCGCCACTGTTTGCATCGCACATATCCTTTACTTGTTGAGGCAGGTGCCTTTTAAAACAACATGGGGAAAAGGAAAAGCTCTTCAGTAGCTGAAGGATATATAGAAGAAAGTATTTCATCCAAAAACAAAGTAGCCAAAAAGATTGCCAATTAGTTAATTCCGAGGTTAATTCCGTATCGACTATTAAAAAATTTTTTAATGGACTGTTCTTCTATACAAAATAGCGTTAGTGCTACCACCGCTGCTACCATCACAAAAAACACCGACCATTCTATAGTGGGATCAGCTACATTTTCCGGGACATTTAAAATTGTAATTTTTATTTTAAATAAAGTTTAATTTTAGTATTGTTTAAAAGAAAAAATTATTTTTGTATAAACTTTTTTATTGTGGGGAAAAAAAATTGATAATAAATTCCATATTAGCGCATTAGGCAAATTTTAAGGGCATTATCAATGCCCCCTTTTAATCCCCCGGTGTGATAGCAGGTATTATTGCTATCATAACATATTCCGTTTCTAAGGTATTATAGATTAATAATAGATAGGTAAAACATAAATAATATTTTGCGTATGGGAGATTTCATCTTCTTCAAGTAGTGGGTGGTTATCGCAGTCACTTCCACTGCAGCCGGCCACTCAAGCCGGTAGGCCACTTTTTCTGCAGCTGATGCTGAACTGCATCCTGTTTTGCAGGAGCAAAATATGATTTTTAAGACGTTTTTAGGTGCTGTAAGTTGCATTATATTTAAAGGTTTTTAATAATCGTCTTTTTGCCAACACCATTTTTCACGAGGGATTAGAGTCCTAATTTTCCATTTTAAATCATCAAAATCGGTAAACTGTTCTTGAGGACTTCCAAATTTTGGCTGTTTTTACGTATTCATTGACGTTACTTTATTAACTTGCAACATTGCGTTTACATTTACAATTTTAAATTCGCAACGCTTGATTAACAGTTATTTAAATACGTCTTTCCTTGAACAGAAAATATTTTATAACCACATTAAATAATCGTAATTCGTATTCAAGTCCGGATTGCAATAAATTTGCAACCTTTTGGTTGCACGTATAAAAGTACAGTTTAGAACAAATTCAAAAACAACAAAAACTGTTAACACTCGATTGAACTGACCACGAAAGTTAAGTTCAATAACATTTATTAAAGAAAAGGAGATGTAGGAACAGAACCGTAATAATTAAATCTAAACTGGTAGTCTAGTAGAGAAGTGTGTTTCCTGCGAAAAATTTTAAAAGCTCGAAATATGGGCAATAGTTTATTCGACCTGAAATGCAAATCTGAGAAAGGTGTTTTGAGGATTTTTTTTTGCCAATTAAAATTGTTATTAACAAAAAAAAAACCATTTTGATTTTTAATAATAACTCAAAAACCATAAGAGATTGCAAAAAAGATCCCTGAAGAGAAGGAAATTTCTGATAAAAAAGTTGCAACTTTTGAAGTTCTATCTTCATATATAAAAATTTTAATTAAACGCTAAAAATGGGCCTGCACGCGTCAAAACCGAATACATCACACTTAATAATTTTTTAGAGTGTTAAATATAAATTGAAAAATTTTTAAAAATTATTGTGTATTTAGAACACAGAGTTTATTCCCGTTAAAATTGTAAATTAAAGTTAGTTTTTTAATAAGTTAGACAATTTCTAATTAACAAAATTGTTTTGAATTTTCGTCCTTATTATACATTAAAAAAACTTTAAATAATTGTTGTATTTTTTCGCGTTGTGGAGCCCTTTTTATAAACAGGTTATTCACTTTAAAGTAAACAGGGCTTTATTTTTGAACTTCCCTGTACATTTTTAAAAAACGAATACAGCATTTCGTGTATTTTTTTCCGTAGAATTCAATAATCTAATCAGAAAAACATTTGAAACAAAAACAAAAGAGTTACAGCACGAGTAACGTATTTTTTAAATAAAATACCCCGTATATTTTTATATCAATAGATAGAGATTTTCACGAGGAATTCGATGATATAAGGGTTGCTGGTTTATTTCTGCGGTTCTCAAAACCCAAAAACTGCATGATACTATAAAAAGGGTAGTTTCACCTGAAAAAACCTGGCTGCCACAGGTCACAGGTGCTTTATGTCAAAGTCAAAAATTTTAGAAATACGTTTATTACTTTTTGGAGTAGTTTTATAAGGAGGTTTTCATCAGAGTAATGGCTTCAAACTATATTTCTTTATTATAAATGTGGAGAAAACGCCAGGGAAACACAACGAAGATATGTTACAAATTTCCACCGAAATATATCAATAAAAACGATTTAGAAAAAGGACTACAATGAGAAAAAGAAACCTAATTTAAAATTTTTTTACTTTGTGTGAATGAAGTAATTACTGACGCAGTTAGAGACTTGAGGTGCAAGAGGAAGAGGACTTGCGACGGTTCAGAGAACACTGTAATATTTTGGGATCTTCCCATCACGTTTTTTCCCGTGCAGCATTTAACACGTGAACAAAAGGAACTTCGCTTTCAATTGCCCCCAAATTTAATCCATGAACAAAATAACGATCCTACCCCGTTTCAAACGATTCTTGACGGTAAAATACTTCACTACATCGGGGAAAGAACCGCCAGCAGGGCAAGACAAAATCCCAGGAAATTTCACGAGATTAAATACCAAGGAGGTCTTCTCTTCTTTGGTGTGTAAAATATTCCAAAATAAAAACGTATTTTTTAAAATTCTTGATTTGCAAAATCACCTTACTGTGGAGAGGGTTTTTTAGGTGAAAAAATCCCAATATTATGCATTTTTTAGAAATTTCGTAAACCATGGAAAAACCCGAATAATAGAATTTTTGAAAAATTATCTCTATTTATTATATAAAAATAAGGGGTATTCCCTTTAAAAATAATATTTTAATTTTGTTGTTTTTAAAATTTTTTTTGATTCGGTTATTGAATTCTCGGAAAAAAAAAGGGAAAATTCCCTATTTGTTTTTTTAAAAATTTTATTGGGAAAGTTCAAAAAAAACCTTGTTTACTTTAAAAGAATAACCCCTACATGCCTTACATGCATAATAGTAAGGTTTTAAAAATTTAACTTTTTTCAAAACAAAATTTGACTATTACCGATTTTTATTTTTTTTTGTATAAAATTATATTATTAAAAAAAAAGATTTAAATTGTTCAAACATTTATGGCGGTATCTTGTTAAGCAAAAAAATTATACTACAATTATTTAAACATTTTTTAAATGTACAATATGGACGTAAATATTTTGTTAATTGACAATTGTCTAACTTGTTGAAAAACTATGTTTAAGTTAATTTTTTAACGGAAATAAATTCTTTAAATTGTTGGAGATAGAACTCCGGGAGTTTTCTATCGGAAATTTCCCTCTTTTTAAGGATTTTTTTTTGTAATTTCCGCTATCTTTTATGGTTTTTGAGTTATGACTTTTTTTTTTCGTTTTTTTTTTATAAGAATTTTAATTTTTGCTGGCAGAAAAAATCCTCAAAACGACTTTCTCAGATTTGCATTTCGCGTCGAACTAGCTATTACTTATATATTTCGAAGCCTTCTATTTTTCGCAGGAAACACACTTCCAGACTGGACTACAGAAGATTGTAGTTATGATTTAGGAGAGTTACACCTGACAAGGTATTGATTAATTACATATGCCCACAAAAGAAGTGGTTTGTGCTGAGTGTCAGCACAGATTTTCTGACGTATTTTTTTCCGCTGAACACGAATCTAACGTCAAAATTGAGTGTCAAACAGCAAAAAATCGAAAAAAACCGATACGGTGCTATGCGATCCATGATAAGTGGATCCTCAGGATTTTTTTACCTGAATTTTTTTTGTGGTGTCAACTAGCCAAAGAGTAATCGCATTGGCGTTAATTTTTTTAAATAAGATGCCTAGTTTCCGTCTATATTTTTTCATAAATTTCTCTAATAGGCTCTGTTTTCAAGATATCTCGTCTTAAAGTTACAAAAAATAGTGGCACCTTCTATATAAATACAAAAATAAGTTGTCAATCTGTCAAGGTAAATTTTTGTTTTGTCATACTGGTAAATTTTTGTTTTGGCATTCTTTTGTTGATGGTTGTCAGAAATTAAACTATTAGGTTATCAGTCAATATCGGTAAAAATGGTTTATTCAAACGAATGTAAACGCGATATTGTCTTGAATGTCTCTGTATTTTTCACCCGTGTATACCATGTGAAATTTGTATTTTTTATTTTTAAGACGAAAGATCTTAAAAACCAATCGTTCAACTGCCCTAATTTTTACTTAGCAAATTAGGAGAATTTATTCATTTAAGTCCGAAATCACTTAAAGTTTGCAGAAAAAAAAAACAAAAATTAAAAAATAATAATATTAAATTTTTTCCAGGGCCTTGAAAAAATTCCAAAAATTTGTTTTTTTATTATAACTAGAAAAATACTGCATTTACACAAAAAGATTATAAAACTTAAATTAAAAGTTTTGTAAAAATACCTGGTTTATGTCCTAACAAAATGAAAACAAAAACAATTATTATTAAATTTTCGGTACATTTATCTTAGAAATGATAACCGACCTGTTATCAAGCATTGATTGTTTAGGAGTTTTGATTTTTTTTTCACATAACATCCAAGTTTGGAACAGTTGATTGACTCTGTCTGTCTGTACTCTGGGTCTGAAGCAACCCCATCTGCTAAGTAACTAAAAAATATTTTTGGAATTTTTTACAGGAGTTTTTTGGAGCGCTGATCACGAATTATAAGTTAAACATTGTCAAAAGCTTCTAGTTTTTAAGTTATAACACCCTACTCGAACTTAACCTCAAAAATGCACAAACTGTCCTAAAATTCCTCCTTCTTGAACCTGGTCACAGCCAAACTGAATGATTTTATGATAGAACACTTTTTATTTTACAGGATAAACTAATTTCCCTTATTATTTACCCATTAGTTTTACTAAAAAAGACATTCAAAAATGTTATTCAAAAACAATCAACGAAATTATCTAGGGATTTTTAGACAGATAAGTTGGTAAAACTGAAATGCGCCATATTTTAAGGTTTAAATTGTTTTACCAGTATCCAATGTAAAAAAAAAAAAATCTTTAGTAAAGAAATTTAAAAAAATTATAAAAAGTATTTTTTCCAAGTAAAAGCATTATTTAAATCTTTGGTAAAAAGTGCATTATAATAAGGGTGCAAAATTACTCCTGCAGTTATACAGGGTGATTCATAAGTCGAGGCGAAAAATGGGATCCCGTGCTTATTTTTTAATTTTGAAACGAAAATTAAGAATACTTTTTTTTGAAATTCGCCTTTGTTTATAAGATATTTGCATAAAATGAAATAGTTAATTAGTAATACAATAATCTAGTCGCTGTATTAAAACCATACGTCGTATGTGAAAATAAGTGTTGGTAAAAAACTAGAGAAAATTAAAATTTTAGATATTAAATTATTATTAGAAAACATATGGTACATAAAAACAAATAACATTTATTATTTTCCAAATACAAAATAAACAAAGAAATGTAAAACAAAATTATAACCCAAATGTTCAAAAAATTTCCCCCATTCTCACGGATGCAAGCATGAAAAACTGTTTATTAATGAATTGTACACCTCTGCAAAAATTTTTTGGAACTTGAATATGCTGTACAGCATTATTAATTTTTCCTGCAATTGTTCAAACCGTTTTTTTGTACAGCATAAACCATCTGTTTCAAAAAGGCCCCAGAGATAAAAGTAAAGGGGGGGTTTAGGTCGGGGGATTCCGGGGCCCAAAGAAGAGGACCATTTCGGCCTATCCATCTTTGATTAAAATTATTATTCAACCACCTAACAACATTTCCCTTTCCCAAAGTGTGGTGGTGCACCATCGTGTTGATACCACATTCTGTTCTGTAGGTTGAGAGGCAAATCATCCAGCACAGTATTTTCAACTTGATTTTCCAAATTTCCCAAATATAAATTATCATTTAATCGTGGGGGTAGAACTTGGAGAGGTAACAGTCTTCCGTTAAAAATGCCACACCCAGGTGTTGCGAACTCTTATTTCGTGAGGATTTTCTAGTGACCAAATGTGGTTGTTGCGGAAATTATTAATACCATCTCTGGTGAAAATTGATTTGTCCGACCCCAAGGTCTCTCGAATAAACCCGGATTTACATTGTGTTGTTCTAATAACCACTGACAAAAAAAAAGACGGGTTTTGTGTCACCTGGTTGCAAATTTGCACGTTTTTTCCGATGGTAAGGATGGAGAACTTCCTGATTTAAAGTTTGCCAAGCGAAACCTGAGTGTTGGATACGTGTTGCAATTCGTCGAGTACTAATTTCTGGTTGATCAAGAACCGAATCAATTACAGCTTCCTCTTGTTGTACTGTATGACTTCTATTACGGCCGCTTTTAGGACGCTTAACAATTTCACATTCGCGAAGTCTTTGAAAGGAGTCAGAAAAAACGCGTCTAGAAGGTTGCCTTCTTTTTGGGAAAACCCTCTGCTGATACTCACGACAAGCTGCTAGACCATTTCCGTCACATAAACCGTAGATATAAATGATATCACATATTCTTCTTGGTAAACTCCATCTTCTCGTAGCTTTTACAATAACAATTCAAATGCATTTAATTGTTGACAACTTTTAAAAATTTCACATATGGCTCTGGTATTAATGCGCTTACTGATTAAGAGGCTCTTTTTTTTTTTTAATTATTTCGTCGGAAAAGTTTGAAGTAAAATATCTCGGAAACGGGGCGAATTTAAAAAAATAGTATTCTTCTTTTTCGATTCAAAATTTAAAAAAAATGAGTGGGGATCCCATTTTTCGCCGCTTATGAATCACCCTGTTTAAGGGGTTTTTATCTAAAATTTATTTATACAATAGGCAAGACCATTTTTAAACCTGGATTTTCATAAGTTTATGTTAAAATAGTAATTGAAACATTCTCTTTTTTAAAGGCAAACAAAATTTATACACAATTAAAATTTCAGTTTTTTCCCAAGTTTTAGCACGGCTTAAAAATCCCTAGATAGTTTTATTGACTTTTTAAAAGTAAAAATAGATTTCTTTTGGTGGCATTTTTTGTTAATAATATCGACTAAACAAACGAAAAAATAAATGTATCCCAATAAATAATAAATGTTTTAGCATAAAATCAGTCAGTTTGCCTGTGGCCAGTTAAAAGAAGGAGAAATTTTAAAAAAGTTTGGGCGTTTTTAAGGTTAGGTCAAAGTAGGATGTTATAACTTAAAAACTAAAAGTGTCCGACAAAATTTGGCTTTAGATTGGTCCCAAAAAACCCCTGTGCGCCAAATATCAATAAAATCGGCCGTGGACCCGATAAGTAAAAAGATACCATATTTTTAATACTTAAATTTCCACAGCAATATGAGAAATATCTACAAAATTAAATTTAACAAGTATTATGCGTTCTCGTGAAAGTAGCACACACTGTATATGGAATATACTCATTAAAACGTACTAAAGATATTTAAGTCGAAATCACTCTCTGCAACAAGTACTCAATAGAAAGGAAAACAAACAAAATTTATCTTATAACAAAAAGACCAACAACAGTAAATAAATAATTCTTCAGCAGCAAAGCCGCAGAATGCCGAAGTAAAAAGAACGTGTAGTTGTAAACTTTGACGAGATTGACCAATTTCACGGTGCAAAAAAGTAGCAATGATAACGCAAGAAGTAGAGATGTAAACTTTCGTTACTGGTAACTGCTTGAAACACATCGTTACTCTGGCTGTTAAGACCAATTTAAAATATGTCCCAATTTAAAATATGTCGTTTCCGATAACTTTTTAATTGAAACCTAAGTATTTTTAAAGCTCTTATTGTTTAAATTTTTAATGAACATTTTTTTTTTTTTTTGTTTAGTTTCAAATATTATACTCGCACGCCATCTTCTGGCTCTACTTTTGGTGCGCTTCTGACGACAGATGAATTTTACATTAAATTTTAATATATTTTCTTTTACGAAGGGCCCAAACAGCGCCCTATAAGGATGCAAAGGGAAAAATTTTTTAAGTTCTAACTTGTCTTTTGGCCTTTAATTTTTTGTAAAATCATTATTCAAAATAGGTTTAATTTTTCAAAGAAACACATAAATATAATTCAAAAAAAATATTTCTCATAAAAAAAATATTTGTCTCTCAAAAAAAAATATTGGTCAGCAACGCTTTCAAAAAAAACACCATTTTTCTAATGAAAAAACGAAAGAAAGAAAAACAAAACTCCCATAATCTGTAGTCATAAAGGGGGGCGGCAAAAAAAAAATTGAATGATGGGATGTTTCAAGTCCCTTTTGCTAATAGAAAAAACCACTACCCGTGCACAAAACTGGCTTTTTTTTCCCCTCTCGGCAAACACCGTTTAGGAAAATTTGATCAAAACAATTTTGTACGAAAACGTTTCCAATTAAAACAATTTTTGGTTTTTTTGTTGTATTAATTTAGAATAAAAATTTAAAATGATACAGAAAAAAAAACTATAAAAAAAATCTTGTTAAAATAAGCACTTTTACTTTTTTTTCAATCACTAAGTAACCTTCTTTTGCTGTCACTTTTTTTTTACATTACTAAAATGGCGTACTTTAGTGGTGTTGTTTTTTTGCAGTAGCGTAATATCTGCTATTTCAATACGCAATTTGGTTGGTTGTTGCTTTATTGTGGTGGTTAGTTTTTTTCCGACGATAGCAATAAAACGGCTATTTTATCTTTTTTTTTGATATTAGGCGTATAATTTACTTTAAAAACATGACCATATTTTTTTTTTTTTTCACCCATTTTAAAAATTTGTTTTTATAGTGCCCAAAAAAAATATTATTCCAATTAAAAACAAAATATAAAAATTTTAAAAAATTAATATTACAAAACAAAAATGCAGTTAAGTCTGTACTCGACCCGATGAAAATCCGAATTTCATATAATTTAGTGGTAGAGTAGAGTAGGAGAAAGTATTCTATTTAATGGATTTTTATAAAAAAATCCTTCCTATACAAAAACTATATTTATTGTTGAGATACTGAGTTAAAAAAAACGTTGAAACAAATTTAATCCTTTGTTGTCCCAGGCAATGCAGATATTTATTATTTATTAAATTTTTTAAATTTAAAAAATTAAATATTTTTAAAACAAAATGCCACAAACTATATATTTTTAAAAAGATACGGGGTGTTCCCCTTTTAAAAAGTTAACTTATTTCTTTTTCTCAACTTTGATGTTCATTTCGCCGTTGTTAAAACGTAAGGCGTATCTCAAAAATTGGCAATAATGGGTTAGATACACCAATAAACAAATTATATGTCCTCCTTGTTAGGATGAAGCTGGGGACTCAATCTGGAACCGTTTAGCTAGTACGGAACCATATAATTTAGCCCTATCTCAAATATGAAGAAAAAATAT
>JAHBCN010018247.1:0-17293 GCA_019359885.1 Listronotus oregonensis
AATTTTTTTTCCCCCAAAAAAAAAAAATTTGTTTGGGGATTCTTGATGTTTGGCTCCACATATAAATCTAATAGCTCTCCTCGGCAAAACAAAAAAAATTTTTAAAAAGGGTAAGGGGCGCATAAAAAAAGCACCCCCTATATCAAGATGTGACTCATCGAGGCCATAGTACACGTTTCGAGCCACATGACTATTTAATTCCTGGGAAAAAACTTTAACAGCATAGCAATTTCTAGATATTTTTTTACTAATTTGTAAAATATGCTATTCAAACTTCAACATCATCGATATATAGACCCAAAAATTTTTTTTTTTGTTGGATTACTTATTGGATTGCTCTTCAGTTAATCCTAAGCCTGCCCCCCAAAATTTTAGTCATTTTTTGTCTTACAAGGGGGGGCACGATAAAATTTCAGGGGGGGGATGGGACTGGCAATTGTAGTACTCCATGGGTATTCAACCCTTAAATAAAAATAGCATCGAATGGCCAGTTTTTTTAAAGGGGAAAAAACCTCAAAAATTTTAGACTTAGGTTATATATTAGTAATACTTTCTCTTCTCCAACGACTAAATAGCCTAGACGGCTAGGTACTTTACATTTTGGGGTTTTTAAGTCTCCCCTGGGTTTTTTTTTTAAAATTTTAAATTTAAAAATTTTAAATAAATTTTTTTTTAAATTTCTCTGTAAAAAATTTTTAAAAAATTTTTTTTTTTTTAAAAAAATTTAAAATTTTACTTTTAAAAATATGAATTACTTATGGTTATGAAAATTTAAAATATATTTTTTTTAAAACTTTTTGCTTAAATTAAAATATACCTAAATTTTAATGTTGCCTACTCCGTCCTATTTAGTCGTTGGAAAAAAAAAGTATTTCTAATATATAACCTGAGTCTAAAATTTTTAAAATTTTTTTCCCCAAAAGGGGGGCCCCCTTTGGTTATTTTTGGGGGGGTCCCTTTATACTTTTCCCATCCCATTTGGAATTTATTTTTCCCCCTTTTGGTTCACAAATGGGGGCATACTAGTTTTTAAATTTTTTTAAATTTAAAACTATCTCAATTTTCCCCTTTACTCACCCCATCCCACGTGTACAAAAATTTGTGTCTTTCAAACATAGTAAACTCCCCTTTAGGGGGGAATCTGGCAAGATCATTGGTATAAATTAAGAATAGCACAAAATTTTTAAAAAAAATCCCTGGGAACACCTTTTTATATTTTCATTTTCAGACGAACTTTATTGAAAAACACACAAATTTAAAAAATTTTTTTTTCCATAAAATAATAATATACACAGTTTTTTTTAAAAAATTTAAAAATTTCTTTTTTTTTTAAAAAACCAAAACACCCCATCCAAAAGGGTTTGGGGTGACTGCCTCCCTTCCCAAGGGTTTTTAAACCTTTGCCCCGGGGCCCCCAAAGAGGGTTTGGGAACTAACTAAGTAGAGAACAGGTGCAGATCGGTCGAGTTAACCGGCTAGTTCCGATATAAGAGCTGGCAGGGCATATGCACTACTGGCTCTCTACGACCCAATTTTCTCTTGTGGTTAAATTTTACTTCTTAAATTGCTTAAGCGTGGGATGTTTGTTAAGAAATTGCTTTTTTAGGCGGGTAGTTAGGAAAAACTGCCAGTTTTTGTTAAGGGTTAATTTGGAAGAGGCTTTTTGTTCGAAATGTATTATCTTTTTAAGTTCTCCGAAATTTATCTGCAATTATATTTAATCACATATAATTAATATGCAAGAGAGAAGCTATGTCAAAACTTTTAATGTTGCCTTTTAAAACAATAATCCTAGTATTAAAAGTGTTATTGCGAAGTGGATACAAAATTTAATAGTAAGTTGTGCAACAGGTTTAAAAAATTACTCATGGTGTGGTGTGACTCTTTTGTCACGTGAGTACGAGGGTCATGCTGAAAATTTTTGGATACGTGGCATCGGCGCATTCTAAAAAACTTTTGTCGTCCTTGATGAAATGCTTGAAAACCCTTTATAAGCTCATCCACCCGCTAAAGCGAAATTTAAAGCTCTCTAATAACAGTGGATTCAAGGGCGTCGATGAGGCGGGTGGTAATGGGGGTAAGTACCCTCCCCCAAAACCCTACTTACCACGTCGTCGGCAAATATATTCTCCCGAAGTCGATCACCGAAATGACAAACTCACATCACACATATATTAAAGTATAGTGCAAATTTGTACCCTAAAATATTTTTACATGCACAAATTCAAAAATGAAAGTAACGACATAATTTTGATGCTGGTTAAAACTGAGTTAGAACTATGGTTTAAAAAATGGGAAAACGAAACAAATATTCCAGATTCTGTAATTTCAACTCTTAAAAGGTGTGATAAACAGTTATAACCTTATAGACGTGGAGTCGAGAGGGATTTTGCATATATCATAGGCCCAACCCCGAGGCTTTGGGGGCTGATAGACAACGTTATTCCCTACTTAGACTTCCCGGTTTGGCATCCCTAAAGTGTAGCTTTTAGGAGGGGTAAATTTTCAAACGTCTAAGTAATACCCATGCCCTTGGATCAGAGGCCCCACTTTGATTATTGATTTATGTCGTCAAGAAGGTCGTCAAAGTCCGCGAACCCAATATGCCATACCAATATGGCGTCACTTAAGGTTCACCATACTGACCGAAGATTTATCTGCTTCCAGTATTACTATTTAGGCCGCATTTACTTACGACCGCTTTCTTTACGAATGTGGCCTGGATGGCTAGAATAGAGTGCGTTACTAGAGAAGTTATTAACAGTTAGTTCAAAAACAGTCTATAAAGGCGAAAATTAAGCTGTATATAACGCTGAAAAAAAAAACATTTTTACTGTATTCAAAATAAATACTCTTGCAACAAAGTAGAAGTAAGAGGTAAATTACAATGATCGACAGATAGAAAAATTAACCAAAGGGTGTATTTTAAATTAGAATGTTACGATACAATGGTCTGCGAGTACATGTTCCAACAATATAAATGTTTAAAATGATATTTAAATTTTATTTTTATTTAAATCTTTTATTTAAACATTTTTGGAGCTCTTAAAATTATTAAAGAGGTAATACCATAAGTGCTCAAAGATTTGGCCGGATATTTTTTGCTTGGTTTTAAATTATACTTACTTTTGGAAAATTTACGAAACCTATTTTACGAAATAACGGAAGCAAAGCTCAATAATGATTTTGAAAATCTGAGCATGAGTGGTATTTGGTAAGATAATTCCGCTAATGAAACATAAGTAACATCAAAATAATAGGAGCTTTATTAGAAATCCCAACATAACAAAATACATTAATGAGATAAACAAAAAAAGAGATTAAAATAATCAGTTATGAAACGTGCAAGTGGTATAAAAGTTTTGACACAATCGTTGACAGATTAATCAATAGTTCCAAATATAGTTTTACTCATGTAACGATTAAGAGATCGGTAAAATTATCATTTTTTTAGTCAGTTACATTTTTCTTTTTTCTTTTTATCCGATAGCAAATTTCGATTTGTGACATTTCAATGGGGTTATTTACACATGAGTGGAATTGTCATGGTTGTTCTACCATGTACGCTTATTTACAGTAGAGTAGTTTTGGTTAAAAATGACAGTCATTGCTATAATAAAAAAATGTATTATCTATAACCTTAATAATGCTTACTAGTTCAACAGTAGCAAAACAATTTTTGCCACTATAAATTTTCGGTCAAATGTGCTAATAATATATTGAAAATTTTCCCAAGGGTTTAGGGACCCAATTGTTCTATGTATTAGTATAAAAACTTATCAACAAAATGCAGAGTTTATATCCAGTTCTAAGGGCGTAGTAAATGATATTAAAAAAGATATATTTTTATATATAATTAAAGCAAGAGACTCAGCAGGCCCTGCCTCGTGGGTTTTTACTAATATCTAAAATCGCAATATTTTTTTACCTTAATTCCAAAACAAAATATATTACTTAAATAAAAGTACCGCGAATGGAGTGCTTAAAAAAAATAAAATTGATACTTTCTGTAAATTATTTTTTTTATTCTACAAAAAAAATACCAATATACCTATTTTTGTCAATTCATAACTAAAGCCTTTAAAATTTTTAATATTTAAATCAAAAAAATTTAAAAAAAAAATGTTATTTATAAAAGAAAGGAAAAAATTTTAGTGGTGCTGCTCTGCCATGTCGAATAGAAAAAAAAAATTGGCATTATACATTTCTATTAAAAATGTTCATTTATTTTCTTTTTCATTGATAGCCTAAAAATATGTTTTTAAAAGGCAACCCATTGGCTTGCATCTTTTTATTTAGATATTTTATTTAAAGGGGGTAAGGTAGTCAGAGGCATGAAAAAAGGGGAATTTTTAATTTTTTTTTGTTTCTAAATCAATTTATTTTATAAAGGTTATAATATGACATGATTACTTTATGTTTAGAAATAACTTTACAAAAATTTGAAAAGAAAATTTTTAAAAAAAAGTTATAGCCTTTTTGCGGTGATCATCACAAATCCTTGGAGATTTACCTAAAATCAATCGGACAAGAAAAATTTGTTATTTTAATAGATAATCTAGTGCCCGATCAAAGCTTTTTTAACTCAACAAAATGGCGGCCTCAGGAAATTCACTTCCAGATTTTCGAAAAAACACCTACAGGTTTTTTTTTTTTAAAAATTTAAAGGGTTTTTTAAAAAATAATAAATCCTTTAATCAGGCACTAGTTTTCTATGTTTTTTAAAAGCTGTATGAATTTCATTGAATTCTACCAAAGCCGTTTTCGAGTTACAGTGGTCACTAGTTTAATAACCATAGTTTTGAGAAAAACGAGTTTAAAGTTTTACACTCGATTTATGTAGAGTTTATGTAGACTTCTCTAGAACCCAAAAGCCCTTTGTCAATTGTCGAATAACTCGAAAAGTATTTGTCGGATCCACTTTAAATTTTCAAAGTATATTTTTAAGATATTATAGGGGAAAGGTGTACAAAATGACATAGGGTTTTCTACAAGTGGAATAATATATTTATAAAAAAACATTGACGTCCAACAAAATAACCAATACCCCTTCCCCCTTAATCTATAGGTGGAATAAAAACAGTTGTCGAAACATAAAAAAAACTTTTTATTTTAAAGATTTTTACATGGTGATGCAAAAGTTCATTTTACCCGACTAGGTGGGCAAATGACACACTCATTTCTTTAAACGTACTTTTCGAAATTAATTTTCAGAACAAATTTCACAAATAAAAATTTTTTTGTTTTTTTTTCCCCTCCCGGGACACTCCAGCATGAGCCCATCTTGAGCAAGAATAGCATCGAAGCCATATTTCTCCAGGCTTTGACCTTTTAAATCCTCCCATACAATAAATGCAAGCACAATCATCCTCTTCATCTGCAGAAAATGGTTCTTCTTCTAATTCAGAGCCAGATTCCACTAATAACGGTTGGGTAACAATCCTTTTTTTAGAAACCTTTTCTATGGCTGGTTCAGAGTCAACTAATAACTGCTTGGTCACAGTTCTTCTTTTTTCATAAACCTTTGGTGCAGTTTTACCTTTTGCTTCCTCTAAATTCGGAGTAGAATTGAGCACTATAGTTCCTTGACGCTTTCTAGGTTTTCTTTTCCCCTGTCCTGCGATAAATGGTCCTACTGGAAGTGGACTCAAATCAGCCACTGTAGCGGTAAGGGAACTTTCCTTTTGTTGAGTTGGCACTTTTTTCCGGTTTTCGATTCGTCATAATTTTCCCTTTCTGGTAAAGAATTTGAAGAAGGTCCTGCAATTGTATTATTGTCAATGTTATGTTCTTCTTGCGGATCATTATTAATAGGAACATTTGTAGTTTCTGCTGCCTCAAACATATAATCTGGGAACACATCAGCATTCAGTGGGCATATTCCTGTTTTATAAAAACCATGGGTAGCATTTTGGATGGTTGCTGCTTTCCCATATGCTTCTGTGAATAAGGCGCCGATTTGAAACTGTGTCACAACCCTACCCGGATGTGTTTTAAGCCATTTACTTAGTTCCTGATCAAAATACGTTTTTAAGGCACCGAAAAATGATACATCCAGAGGTTGCATACGGTGCGTGCAGTGCGGAGGTAAGCATAGTAGCACAATTCCGTGTTGTTTTGCGTAAATCAATGCGTCAAGATACTTATGGCTAGAATGACCGTCAATAATTAAAAGAACCTTTTGATCCGTCGAAGCTTTAGTGAATTTTTGAAAATGTTGCAACCACTGCAAAAATTCTGGTCCAGTCATCCAACCAGACTCCTGAGCAATGCCGAGCGTTCCTGGAGGAGCGTGATCAACTAATTCTTTTTTAATATTTTTTCTGGGAAATATTAGGGCTGGTGGGATGAAATTACCGTTGGAACTCATGCAGCAAACAACCGTAACATGGGATCCTCTTTCCGCACTCGTAATGGCACCTACTTGTTTACGACCTGTTGTGGCAAATATTTTTTGAGGCCGTTGCATGGTGGAGAGTGCTGACTCATCGGCGTTGTATATGACGTTTAATAACGTCCTCCAAGATCTTGAAAAACTGAGCTACTTGAGGTTTATTGAACGCTTGGGCTCTTGCCGCAGAGGTCGCTTCCGGCTTACGTAAAGCTATATCTGGGTTCCTTCTTCTAAATTCTCGCAACCAATCTTTTCCAGCTGTTTTCTTCTCATTATTGAAACGGTGCTGGAATCTATTCCTAACAGCTAACAGGTAGGCTAAACTCAAGACGTCTTTTCTTGTCAGTCCAAAAAATCTTGACTCTAGTAGTTTAAGATGTTCGACTAGTTGTTTCTCTACTTCTGGAGGAAAAATAGTTTTAAACCTGCCAAGCTGCTTTTCTCCAGCCTTTATTACTTTATTGGTTTTCAAAGCATGTCTTCATAAAGTAGCCTGTGGTACCCCAAAAACTTTGGATGCTCTTAACCATCCCATTTCACCTTTGTTAACCGCTTCTATTGCTTTTAACATTGAAGTAGTACTCCACGATGGTCTGTTCGTCTTTCTTGTGTAGGATCGCGGCATTCTAACATCTGCAATGAGAAGGAAACAAAATTTTTTATAGGTCGGACAAAATGACATACTAATTTTAATAGGTCGGGCAAAATGACATACTTATGTCGTTTTTACCCGCCAAGGTACTATGTCATTTTACCCGACTTCAAGAACATGCAAAAATATGTTGTTTTATTTAATCCACCTATGTTTTATTTAAAACTTTATATAAGCAATCATAAATGAATGAGTCTGAACACTTATTAAAAATAAATACAACTTACCAGCAAAATATTTCTGTATTTTATCATCAATTTAAAAACGTCGTCACAAATATTTTTAAGCGGGAAAAATACATACAGAAGACGTATACTCCCGTTAGCTTCTAAACATGAACTAAAGTTATTTGAGCGGCTTAGGTATATGACTAATGAGTTAATCTCAGACCTACGTACATTCTTAAGGCGCTTTTACGTTCTATACGATGAATGTGTCATTTTACCCCACTATGTCATTTTGTACACCTTTCCCCTACTATAAGAAAATGTAAAATCTGGTTGACAGATAAGTAGAGATCGCTTCTAATTTGGATCCCGTACTATATAAGTTTTAACCCTTGTTGTCAGAGATCCTAAACAGTTGGACATATCAGCTAACTTTGGGTCGATTTTGTCCAATTATCTGGTTTCAAATTTTAGTAGAAACCTTCGCAATTAGTTTTTCATGTTCTCTTTGTATTTTCGATTTGTCACGTCCTGCCTTAACAACGACTTAATAGACTTGAACCGCCTGCAGATATGAAGTTTTAAAATAAGATATTTTTTGTAGTTTAAAAGTAAATAAAATTTTAACTTTTATACTTAAAAAAATTATTAATTTGTTGAGGCATAAGTATTAAAAAAAAATTAGAGTTACTACGCTCTGTAAAAAATTAGGTGCAAGTATTGAGATTGCAACAGTCATAAAAACTATTAAAAAGGTTAAATAAAAGAGAACCTAATTTCAATAATCTTAAAATTATTTTTTTTTAACTTATTAACTTGTCTCTATAAAGATATGATAAATGGGGAGGATTCATGCAAAAACAGACATGTCCATTTTTTACAAAATTGAGAAAAACAGCAAAAACTGTTTTCACTAATATAGTTTTCATATATATTTACAAACAAAAAAACATTATTTCTAAAAAATATTTCACAAAGAAAAATGGATATGTCTACTTTTGCATGAAAACAAGTAATTTGACTTGTTTTGTTTAAAGACATAGGGGATATGTCTGGATTTGTTTGGACCACAGAATAAAATATTATTAAAAATTAAAACAATTATATTGTGGCAAATCCAAAACAAGAAACAAACATATGAAATGTATTATTTAAATATATAATTCTTTATCGTCCTCGAAAATCACAGGTCTCATCAAGGATTTCATCTTTTTCCTTACTTCTAATTCCCGCTCGGTCCCTTCTTCCAAAATATTTTTAAAAAATTTCAATAATGAAAAATTTTTCGATTGAACATTTTCGTTGTTAACTTGTTTTTTCAAAAGTGTAAGAACATTTTCCTTTTTTCTGTGGTAACTGGGTTTTCAAGTGGCGGCTTCTGAAATTCGTTAAATTCTTTACGTCCTCTTTTTAAAAAAGGTAAATATTTTTTATCGGCAATATTTTTAAAGCTATAATATTAACAACCTCTATATTTTATTATTGAAGTTTTCCCAGATATTATTTTTTTTTATAAAAAAATTCTTCAATTCCTTAATTCCGGTGACTTAAGTATGGGTTTCTGGAAGTTCTTAAATATAGTCAAGATTTTAAATTTTTCCCAACTCTCTAATTGTCTCAACTTATGAATAAAAACCATTAAATTTAATAGGATTGTAAATTATGACGTGCTTGAAAACCGTTTTTCAGCACGATCAAAAACGCGATATGGAATGGAATGACCTGTAACTGGGAAATGAACTACGATTTCTTTACGCGGCTTGCCTGGTTTTTAGACCAGGCATAGAAGGAAAGCAAATAACTTGTTTATTTGCTTTAAAGTTGTGTGAGACTAAGTGCCTAGTGGAGATACTTCATGGTTGATTTTTTAATAAAATAAAGCGTAATATACTAAGTGCCATAGAAAATGCAACAACAAGTAGGAGTGCTGTAATTTTGAGCACACTTATTTACTTTATAGGTCTACTGATAAATTGAAAGCGATTAAAATTTAAATTCAAAATTTCGCAAAATAGCTGAGACATCCCACCTTAATGTTATTAATGTGTCGAGGCTCTTCTGTTCGCTACACATTCGTTAAGTCCTCGCAACATTGAGTGATGTCTTCTTGGTGTATTGTATCCCATGCCATCTGAATTTGGTTTTGTAGAGTCTTCATTGTTTGTGAATTTTACAACCGTCTTCCTATCACATCCCACAAATGTTTGATAGGGCAAACGTCTGGAGATCGAGGAGGCCACTGAAGCAAATTTACACATGACGCTTCTAAAAATTCTAAACCAACACGTGCGACCCGAAGGGTGCATTGTCATGCTGACAAAGTGTATCTTGCAATGCAAGGGGGAGCATATTTGATTGCAAAACTTTATAAATATAGCGCCAGGCAGTCATGCAACCTGGAAAAAACACTTATAGTAACCTGCTGCCGAAAGTAATGTTAACCCATATCATAACACCCACAATGCAATGAATATGCGGTTAGATGGAAAATTGGATGTTCCGTCTTTCACCATGTCTCCTCCTTACTCTTGCACGGCCATCATGTGTACCCAAACAGAATCTGGACTTATTTCTGAATACGATTGGGTTTCATTCCATATTCCATTCAAGTCTCTTCCTACTACCAATTGTTGCTGACGATGCTGTGGGATCAGATGTAGTACATGATGGGGACGGTATGAAAACAGCCAAAAAGACCTTATTCGGCGATAAACTGTCCTCATTGTCATTACCTGCATTAATGCAGGTCGTCACTATCCTTGTTGCGGAAAATCGATCTCTAATAACGATCTTGTCGCTCTTTAGTCTGCCGTTGGCGTCCAGTACCTCTAAGGCGGCGGTCTCCAATTTTCGCGCTGTACGACGCGACTAGCGTTTACTTTCGTCAAGTAGAACGGCTCTACGTCGCCGACAATTTCACGTGGTCACTATTATGAAACAATTTTAACTGTTCTTTTGCTCGAAGAGGAGGAAGATGACGGTTACCTAATAAGCGTGTCAGTAAAGAAAAAGAGACGTAGAAAGCACGATTTATTTGTGACAAGAAACAGAGAAGGTTGTTTTAATTTACTGCTGAACCACTTTTGTAATAACGATACCAAGTTTATTGAATATTTTCGGGTGTCAAAGCAACAATTTACACGAGTGTTGGAACTAATTAAAAATGATATAACCAGACAACCATCAAAAAGATACCGGATTCCCATTTCTGCTGCACAAAAATTAGGTGTAATACTAAGGTAAGAATACTAGGTAATTTTTCTAAGTTTTATTATATAATGTCATATTATTACAACCACGTAAAATTCGAATCATCAGTTGATGGCATTGGAGTCGAATCATACTGCGTTTGTGAATAAGGATTTGATTCATCACATGGCATTGGAGTTGCAACATAATGGGTCGATACTGTAATATCATTCGAATTCTCAGATGACACTGGAACAGCAACATATGGGGTTTGTGGTGTATTAAGTTGAATCTCTCTCTCGGTAACCAACTGACAAACTTTTAGTCGAATACCTGCCTGGTCACGTAGCGGAAAAGTTTCCACAATATCAGCCATTGAGTCAAAAAATTTGCGGATTGCTGCGGTGGACTATGTTTTTCAAGAATCTTTTTGTATACTAGAGATCGCTCGTCTTCTCTTTTATTTAGTAGTTCCATTGTCAAATCATGCCTACTTTTTTTGGGCTTTGGTATATGGAGATTTTGAGGGCTACGTTGTTTTGCATTGTATTTCTTTTGCGTTTGTCCTTGTGTATTTTCTTGCCTGCTCTCCTGTGTATCGTCGAATAAGTCTTTCTGTGTGCCCTCTTGTATTTCGTCTTGCTTGGCACCTTGTTCATTGTTTTGAATGTCATCTTGAATGTCGTTTTGTACAGGCGATGATATCTGTTGACTATATAACTGACTTGTTTTAGTTTCCCTAAAAATTGATATAAGTGATGCTACTAGACAGGAAAGTTAAAAACTAAATTAAAATTAAAGATAAGTAAAAAATGTGCTCCGAAATATTAAAAAAATGATAGTATATAGTACATTTTTAATTAGCTGTTTGATAATACATTTGGTTCTAACGAAACCGAAAAATCCATACCGTCTATCATGTACACTATCTGATAAAAATGACATCAGTGTTCCATATTCCCAACTTGTGTCTACTCTTGCCGAGCCAGTTCCGCGATCTTTTTTCTTTTTGTTGTATTGGTCTCGAAGACTTTTCCAACGTTTTTTGCATTCTGAAACTAATAAGTTTATGATTTTACTTAAATTCTTTGTTTTAGGTATTTGGCTACTGGAGAAAGTATGCGGTCACTCGCGTTTCAATTCCGAATATCACATAACTACATATCTATAATCATGAGGGAGACGTTTAATGCTTTGTGCGAACATCTCGTACCTATATATTTGCCGAATGTTACAGAAGATATTTTAAAAAAAGTTGGCGAAAATTTTATGTCTAAATGGAATTTTCCTTGTTGCGGTGCTATTGACGGTAAACACTGCCGAATAAGGTGCCCTCCCAATTCAGGGTCTCTTTATTTTAATTACAAGAAGTTTTTCTCTATTGTTTTATTAGCTATAGTAGACGCTGATTGTAAAATTGTATGTGTCGACATTGGTTCCTATGGAAAAGAAGGCGATAGTGGAATATTTTCAAAGTCGGTTATGGGAAGACAGATTGAAAATGACACCTTTCCATTTCCCCCTGACATACAGTTGCCTGGCTCAAATATATTTTTACCCCAGTTTTTGGTTGGAGATGGCGGATTTAAGTTGCTTCCCCGTTTAATGAAACCACACCCTTTTGCTCAATGCCAAGAAGATATTGAAAAAAGACAATTTAATTATCGCCTGAGCAGAGCTCGTAGAACCGTCGAAAGCGGATTTGGTATTTTAGCAAACACATTTAGAGTCTTTCATACTCCTATACATATGGAACCCGATACTATAGATAATCTAATTATGACATCCTGTTGTCTACATAATATGTTAATATCAGAAAAAAATACTGGAAACATTCATAATTTGCAAGACTCTAAAGAAATGCCTAACGAAAATATGAGGCCTATGCGACGTACAGGTGGAACTGAAGTAGTTTCAGCAGTACTTATTAGGAATGAACTGAAACAATACATTTGTTTACCACAGGGAAGACTGCCTTGGCAAAATGCCTAGATATCTTATGTATTCGTTATTTTAGGTTTAATTGATAAAAATACAGTATATTTTAAAACTTACCTGAAATATCAATTATTTCACTTATTTTTTCCCAACATTTGTGTTTTTCAATATTGTTTTTATAATTCTTATCACTGGCATCATATATCGACTTGTTGCTATTGACTAATTCAATTAAAATTTCATCTTTCTCTTTCTTATTAATAAATTGACTCATTGCGCGGGGTAAAAACGCGTGTCAGCCGTACGCCACAATGCTCAAAAATAACTAAAGACGACGCGTCCAACATCTGAAGTCGCGTACAACAGTTGAACGCCGCGTCAGACATGCAATAAGAGACCGCAACTATTATTTATTATATAAAGCATACAGACGCGACGTATGGCGTAACGCTATACGCGGCCTACAGAGTTTATTGGAGACCACCGCCTAACTCGTCGATTTCGTCCTTTTTGGAACCACGCTCGACAACATCTCATTACTGTAGCTTCGTTTCGATTCACCCTATTAGCGAGTCCGCTAATAGGGTGAATCGAAAAGAGTGCAATTAGCGCGTCTGCAAACACTAGACATGAAAATGTGATTAAACCTAACAAATCCAACATAGGAAAAATCACTGAATATTAAGTAAACATGTTTATATTGTTCGGATCCTGATATAAAAACAAAGCCTTTACTAAAAAAGGATGGCTTGGAATGCCTTCAAAATTTTATCATCGTATACTTCCATGATAGCAAATATGTTTACAAGTTTTTATCAAAATTCAATAAATAATTCTGGGTGTTGTATTTTCTATGCCACTTAGTATATAATGATGTTTAAGCTACATTTTGTTTTATATCTGTTCTGGCATACAACCTATATTTCGTGGAATATAGTTTATATTAACCATTTAATTAACAAATTTGGCAAATTAAAATTTCATTTCGGTTATTTATTTGTTTAATAAAATGTATATTTACGCTTATATCTGATTTGTTCTTTTGAGACTGTTTTGATTCTGTGTTTGTTAATATAGCGAATAATCGTTTTATTTAATATAGAAAGAAATACACATTTATTTTTATTTAAGTGCTCAAGAAAAAAAATTTTAGGTATAAGTCTTTAGTCCAGCGAACTTTAATTAAATGAAACAGTTCTAGAAATGTAGTTTAGTTAATATGAATAAAGCGCTTTATTTGGGATAAAAAAGAAATTGATTAAAAGCACTTTTAAAGTATTAAAACCGGAAAGTATTTTTGATTCTTAGACTTATTTATTATTCCTAACAAATTGATTGTGACAGAATTTTAGAGATATACAGAGTCTTTTATTTTATCAAATTATTTATTAGTGAGCTTGTTTCAGAAAATATTGATAAAAATACCCTCTTCTCCCTATAACAACCTTTTAAGATATTCACAGCATTTTACAAGAGCATTGAACTTTTATAAACCATTGCTGTGTTGATATTTTTGTATTTTACAGGCCATATGAATACTAGTTTAGACTTTTTATTAAAAGGGCCCTTATCAGCAATTGCTGTTTTACTAAAATATTGTGACGAACTATACCGGAGTTTTTGCCCCTGGATCATGTATACTGTTACTCCACTACTTGTGGTACCCTATACTGCCGGCTACTATGTGGGATCTTTACCATATTGAACACTAAAATACTTGGGAAACATTTAGTCCATGAACTATAGGAGCACTTTACTATTTACGGCAACCAGTATAGAACACATTACTAATCCCCTTAATTTGGTACCTGTGTATACATGGGACAGCCGAATACCGACCTTCATAACCAACCTCAAAACTGTCACAACCGAACTGTTAAATCCCTTAAACAATTTATAACGATTTTTTCAATAACTATATAAAAATGTTTTAAAAAGTAATTGTGCTCAAACAGTAAGTTCGTACGCATCTTGATGCTAGAGAATCTTTAGGTCGTCGTAAAAAATAGAAACAAACTTCTAGCCACGGTTCTTTTTTTAACCGCTCAGATGACTGTACTAGTCGTAAGAAATAGAAAAAACTTTCAGACAAAGGTTCACTATCAGAGCTTAGTGTCTTACTAAATTAATTTTTTTGATGCACGCTGGTCGAGCTTCCTCGATTTCTTTCCCCTCTCCGTGACTGCCTGTCCCTTTGGCGTCGTCCGAAGGGCCCGATCTCTTATTGGATGCGTCGACGCGTTTCGTTATCATGGAGTTACGCAGTCATACCGGAGCGCGGCTGTGGCTGGTCTGTTTGTTTAGTTATTTTTAGAATGGTGAAGAAATTTTATTCACACTTCAGCGGTGCTTTCCCGATTATAGTAAAAATGTATTGTTCAGATTTTTATTATTTTATGAAAATTTAGAAGGAATGTTAACGTACTCGTGGCTATAGAAAAATAGCATCCACGTTGCAAGATGTGTTTCTGCAACATTGGGCTAAAAATAATCCTAAATAGATTAGAAAAAAAGTAATTAACGAGTTTTTTGGGGTTAATGTTTGGTGGGAACTAATCAGTGAGTACTTAACCGGGACTTGGTTTTATAAAATAATTATTTTGGAAATGTCTCGTTTTTTACAGTGTTTAAAAAATACTTCCAAAGCCTTGAAGAGTTATTCATTAAAATTTAAAGTATTTAAAGTTCCAATAAGATAAAGCTTTTGCCAATATTGTAGCAAATGTTTAGATTTTTATCATGCAATGGCCAATAAAATCTTCGGATTTGATCTACGGCACTATTTTCTATGTGGTCATCTAAAAAAAAGAAGTATACGATGAACCCATAAAGCATTTTGCTAATTGTATTATTAAAATTTATGCAACATGTATTGGTTTTACTGGAAGTACATTCGACTCTTAAAAAATATTCATGTTTGTGCCTAAGCAGAAGGTAATCATATTAAACCGTTGTTAAATTGGCAAATGAATCGAAATGGTCCTTATTTGTTCACGTATATTTAATTGCCGCTTTTAACACAAAGGGTACGTGCCTCAAAATGATTTTAGTAGATACAATATTATTTATTAAAATAATTTTAAAACAATATTGCGACAACGTGTGAGTAACACAATACTAAGCGTAATCTCCAGAATATTGACCCTATCTATTGTATGTTTAGGAACTTCGGATACATATTGAAAGTCAGTGGTATCATTACTCTTCGTTTTCGGCATTCTCTATCTGTACGTGATGCCTTGTATGTACATAGAGATCGACTACTTCAGGCATACGCAAATATTGTTTTTATATCAGGGTATTGACAATATTGTAAGATTTAAACTGCTTAGAAGGGTTCAAAATAGTTACGGTATTGCCGTCTTAATAAGACTGCAGGAATAAATTAGTTGAATTTAAACAATTCACGATTCTTTTAGCATAGGTGGCTAAGAGGGTAAATGAAATATTACCATTTAAAGTACAGTATCCGTTAATGGTTAGACAACTAAATACTCAATAATATTGAATTGAAAGTTAAAAAAAATTAAAATTTCATTGGTATCGGTAGGGGATTGACTATGTTGTAAGAACATATATTATTACGCATAATTAAAGAATTAAACAAATTTTCTTTAAAAAAACTAAGTAATCAGCAAGAGTAGATAAACAAGCAACATATATACAAAAAATGGTTATTACTTCTTGGGTGCAATTGTTATTCTTGGTTCTTTTTAAAACTAGAAGGCTTCTGCTGATATGATTAAAAATGCAATCACTGGTCGCTAAAATAAAACGATAATAAGAAAAAGATAATATCTGCCACCTTAGATCCGCCAACTAGAGTTTGAAATCTGACCTTTAATTCGTTATAAGCGATCTCAAAAACCACGATCTACAGGAGTTTGTAGCAATGGGTCAATAATAAAAAACATACTGTCTGCCAGTTTGAATTTGCCATTTTAAATTTAAAATCTTACCTCGGATTCGTTATCAGCGACCTAAAAAACCACCATTTACAGGATTTTGTAAAAATCGGTCAATAATAAAAACATACTGTCCGCCTTTTTATTTAATGGTATTACTATTGAAATAGATGCCAAAATGAGTTTTGAACGAATGACTTTTATTGTGTTACGAATTTTGATAGAATTAAATTTAGAAAAAGGTTTGTTTTTTAATTTTCCATCCAACGACCTAAAAAAATACAGGGGCTCATATAAAAAATAAGAAAAATAAAGTGCTTTAAAATTTGAAGAATATGACACTAAATTTTGGACACCCTGTACAGTTCGAATTAACCAAACATGACCCTTTTTTGGTAAATACTACCTCATAAGCTGCACCATGTTTATTCCAGGGAAGTTTCCAGGGGTGACAAAAAATTAGCGTGAAATCTTGGTTATTGTATTTAGAATCTCAATTCTGAACACTGCTTATTCATCGTGTATATCTTTTGATCGCAGTTCCTTTGTTCTCAAAGCTCCACTTACATCAATGATTGGGACAACTTTCATCATAAAACGCTTTAATGATTCTCCGCCTCCAGCAGGAACTTTGCAATTTTTTTTTTGTTTAAAATGCGAGATATTTTGAGTTTATATGAGTTAGAATATCTTTTTAAAATATTTTGAAAATTATTATACTTTACAGCATTGAATATTTACGCCATAACATAAATTATTTTTGACTTTCGGATATTTCCTTAAAACAAACCGACAGTACCTTCTCATTGGCAATATCCTTTACTTTCTCCTTGTTACACAATTACTCATGCAGATAAAAAGTATTTTTGTATATATTTCTTAATTTTTCCGGGAAACGTTCTTTATTTACACTTTATGCTAAATCTTTAATAGCAGTGGGAAAGTTCTCTTCAGAATTGCCTATTTTATACAAAAAAAAATTTTAAAAACATACAAGCGTCAAAACATACTTTAAGATAACAAACAGTAACGGGAACCAACTCAAATA
>JAHBCN010018248.1:0-17248 GCA_019359885.1 Listronotus oregonensis
CAGCTCCCAACAGACCAACACGTAGTGCCACTTTTATGCATCCTTTTACAGTCCAACTTAAGAGGCCCCGAACTACCTACTTTCTTCGTTCCTTTATTCCTAGAGTGTCCAGACTATGAAACTTTACCGGCAGAAGTTTTTTCTTCTCCCCGAAATCCCCAAATATTTAGGTCTCGTGTGAATAAACTCCCGATTACCACACTTCAGACACCCACGGTACGTTAGTACTTAGGCCTTAGCCTTCGTGGACTGTCCCAAGATAAAAAAAAAATTGAGAATAGTGTTATCAAAAATAGCCATACTTTTGAAGATAAACAAGTTGTTTATAAAAAGGCGGATAACATTAAAAGAAAAAGCTAATAAATAAGGAGAAAAAAAGTTATCTTACCGACGCTTTATGATTTTTATTTTTTTAAAGAGCCCCAAACCTTTAGTCCCTTAATATTTATAAACCAGACATTTAATTTTTTAAAGCTAATTGGATTTTTTACTCAGTTTTCATTAAATAAACTATGCCTAATTAACGATTTTTTTAATTTCAATAGTAGCTACCCTAAACAAAAATGTTTGTATAAACTTTGGAAAAGAAAAACAATAATTGTATTTTAGGTTATAAATTAAATTTACTTTTAATACAAGCGTGGAAAAATATTGTTTGACTTCTAAGTTAAAAAAAATTAAAACAAGCAATACGTATAAAACTAATAAATGGTTGTAGTATTTGTACGCCTTCTAAAAACCAAATCCATTAAGTATCTAAATGATCTTTGTATCGTTAACTATTTTTTTCCTTCTGCTGTTATTAATAATACAACTGTCTTTACTGACATGTTTCGTTTCATACACGAAGGCATGTAATAGGACATGATCTTTTGAAATTTTGACACATTTTGTAGTGCAATAAAGCTATTTGCTTAATTATATTAAGTTTTTTATTTAAATCATCAGGGTCCAATGGGACGGTAATCATTCTGTGGATCATGCTATGATAAGCAGCTAATTTATGGGAATAGGGATGAAGGGACTTATAGTGTATTGTTATATCTGTATGATGTATGCGAAGGTTTGAGAAAAATAGAGAACCTATGATTGGAATTATTTTTGAAAATATTTAGTTTTAAGAAGTTTAGAGAATTGTTTGTTTTGGTTTTAAATGTAAACTCAATATTATTATGTAAGCTATTTACATAGTGTAAAAATGAATTTAATTGTCTTTGTGTTTCTGTGTGAATTTCCAGATTTAAGCATTATTGAAACCATAACAATGTATAAAAGAAATTATTTAAATAAAAAACAAAATTAATCGTACGCAAAACATCTATTATCTGAAAATCATGCATTTAACGATTACTTTAAAATTTTACACACTGAAAATAAAAGCAGATAGTTGACTTTATTAGAATCCCCACAAATTAACAAAATTAGAAAATAGGTAACATTTAAATGATCAATTGAATGGTAACAACTCATCCTTATTAAATTTGTTCTAAATGTACGTAATTTTCAACCATTTTAAATTAATTATTATGTATTTTCCAAATCCTTATGTCATAAATATTATGTAAATTAGGTATATCTAATCAGGTAAATGTCTCAGCTTGTTGTTAGTACCATTTTAACATCTGACCAAGTAGCAGTGCTACGAAACATGTCACGTTTTTATTTCTTACCAAAAATGAAATTGTGAAAAACCCTTCAAATAACAAAAAAAATTAGGTGTGAAAATAAAACAATTTATATAAACATTGTTTCAGCTTTTCGTTTAAGTGGATTTAAAGATAAAAATATCAAAAATGTAATTTTTTAAAATTTTATAAATATGTTTAAGTGGCAGCCCTTTTTGCAATATTTAAATTATTTACCATACATTAAAAGAAGTTTAATATCTGGGTATGTTCTATACCTTTTTTTATTAATCCACATATGAAATGCGAAAACCATAATTTTTACCAAGCCACGCTTGGCACGTAATTTCTTCCGAGCTTTTGAGGTATACAAAAAACGTGACAGAAAGCTACTCATAAAACTTTAAGTGGATGGCTTTTAGCAAAAACTGATAGAAGCGGCCCTATTGTATAAGTCGAGGAAAGGCTTTATTGAAAAGATCCTAAACCCTTGTAACCTGCTCTCATGTTAAGGGATGAGTCGGTGTAAAACTACCCGTAGGCATTGTTTTACTCCGCCGCTTCGATGACATACTTGTTACGCAGCCACTCAAAAGCGGCTTTTTAAAATTGATTTTATAACTTCCCATCAAGGTTCAGTGACTTTGTTATTTTAATAATCCATTCTTATTTATATTCATTTAAAAAGTGCTTTAGGGAAACAGTTTTCTTTGGTATTTAATAAAAGATACTTTAACAAATCTGTCAAGATTTACAAAATTAGTTTAAAAAATACACTTTTGGTAATTTAATACCCAAGATTCAAGAAAACTGATGGCTTTATCACCTTTTTTTTTAACCAAAAGAAAGTATTTTAATCACTTTTTGCCAAAGTTCAGTAATATTGTTATTTTAAGTTAAATATACAGTAATTTTTTTTTCTTAAAAGTAAATTTTTCCTCATTGATGTAGCTATAGTTTGCTTGTAGAGGGTCACGGCTCTCATATAGCTAATATCGCTGAAGGTAAATTGTCGTTGAAAAAAAATCTACACCTAAAAACAGCTATATTGAACCCCAAAAAATATGTTTAAAACATCAATTTTCCTACCTCTGTTAAAAAAATGGTTTTTACCTTCCAGTAGTTTATAATCAAGCAAAAACAAATTTAAAATTTTAATTAACAAAATCTTTATATCAATTTATTGCCGCTTTATTTTATTCCAGGTATTATTTTTTTGCAGCGTTTTTTCTAGGCAGAAAATATGTTGTGGGGTCCCAAAAGAATAGAAACCATAATTCGCGAAGTTTTTTGTCTCGTAAACCACTTATCAAGTTTTTCAGTTTTTGGTACACCCCTGCTTTCCTTATAATAAATTTTTTACTTTAAATGCCTTTTTGACAGCTGACATGGTCTCTTTGCGGGTCGTAGTCGATTCCAGAGGGTATAACGGGTGTTTCTCAAAGATGGTTCCTCCTTGAAACAATTTTATTTTGTAGGGTTAAAAAATAAAATTAATACGTATGTATTTGACATACAAATGCATCGTTTGACTTATGCATTTGTTTTGTATTACTTTCGGTTTGGCGGGTAATGACTAGTACTTTCAAATTTTAAATGGATCCCACCAGTAGCAGATTTATATGACCAATTTCCTCCCAAGCGAAAATTGGTAGAATGCATCAGAGGGTTGTTTTATAAAACTTCGTGAACGTCAGCTGAGGTTCCGTCGGCGTCGGGACAATAAGCTGCGGTAGCCTTTTTAATAACGACAACGCAGTGATTTAAAAATGACAACGTTAATTCACATTCAACTGGTATTTTTATTGTTGTTTTTAAATATGAGGCGATAATAAAGTAACAATTTTTAAAAATATGGTACGGTGCAACCAAAAAATTTAATGTTTTACCATGGACTTAGATTTGCATGCTTTTCAATAAACTTTAAAAGAATTTTTGTCAAAAAGGTAATTGTCTCGAAAGTTGCCTCCTCTCTGCTTTTGACCAAATTTGGTATACGGGGGTTTTTTGGAGCGCTGTTTAGGAATGCTTTTAATAATTTTGCTTTTAATAATTGCTTTTAATAATTTTCTCTCAACTACAAAATTTACCTGATGATAGCTTTTATGCAACTATGGAATAATTTATAGTCAGCTGATTGTTTTTATTTCTGTAAGATATTGGGTAAGCTACAATTTAACAAGTTTTTAGTTGAAAGGAAATGTATGAATATGTCGGGTGGTGAATCGTCGAGCGGAATATAGGAAATCCGATGTAATTTTTAATGGGTCAATGATTGGCTTCCCTAATTATTTTGGACAAAAATTATTTTTAAGTTTATTAAAGAGCATGCAAATCTACGTCCATAGTAAAAATATTAATTTTTTTGGTAACACCGTAATATATTTTAAAAAATTGTTACTTTACTACCACCTCATATTTATGAACAACAATAAAAAATACCAGTTAGTTCTGAATTAATGTTGTCGTTTTTAAATCACTGCGTTGTCATTATTAAAAAGGCTACCGCGGCTCATTGTCCCAACGGAACCGCAGCTGACGTTCACGAAGCTTTATAATACAACCCTCTGATGCATTCTACCAATTTTCGCTTGGGAGGAAATAATTGACCAAATTTTAAGCTGGCTCAGGGACTATCAGATGTTTCTTATTTTGATAGGATATTATTATATCAGGATAAATAAGTTTAAATGATGAAATATTTTAGGATTGCCATTAAAAGGATCTATCAAAGAGTTAAAAAAACGGAGCATTTGATATTTTAATATTTAATAGTTTCGTTAATATAAACACCCAGTGGGGAAAATAATTTTTAATATTTATAATATAATAAAAATTAAACATTATTTTCCAGATTTGGATCACATATTTTCAAGACTATTAAAGACAAACATAACAACTAGAGTATATTTAAAAAAAATCATTATTCTTTAAATCGTTTTACAACAAAATTCATAATTGATTAGTTCTAATTTGAAAACAGCCCCTAAAGACCCACTATGTGGCACAAAATTATTTCAAACAAAATGCTCTTTTAGGCTACGCTAACGAGCCACCATCGTTCCATATGAAAAAAAATGAACTTATGCACCGTAAATAGGATTTTTCAAACCGTTATTCCGTCTGGAGAAGCTGTAAAAAATCAAAGACGATCGAATTGATTTTTCCATGACTACCTACCTGAATCGAAATTTCCTATTTGAGTCGCCACTGTTTTCTTTTAACAAAAGAAATTGCCCAAACCTTTTTTTTCTATTACCTTTTTCAGTGTCTTGCACTGGTTAAGGTATATCAGGATAGATAAGTTTAAATGATGAAATATTTTAGGATTGCCACTAAAAGGATCTTTTAAAGAGTAAAAAAAACACATTTAATATGTTCATATTTAACAGTTTCGTAAATATGAACACCCAATGGGGAAAATGGTTTTTAATTTTTATGATAAAATAAAAATTAAACATTATTTTCTAGATTGAGATCTGCATATTTCCGGGACTATTAAAGGTAAACAAAACAAATGTAGTTTCCTTTAATTTGTTTTAATATTCTTGGGATCGTAATATAGTATAAAGGGTCTGTCATTAAAAAACTACATTTTAGTTCGTACCTTGCGTACATTAGGAGATAATAAAAATCCTATTACAGATTCGGCAACTATAAAATTAACCGAAAAAAGTGATATTTGTATTCAGTTAGTACAATAAAAAATAAAAAATTAGGGGGGGGGCGTGTAAATTTATAACTTGTTACCCGGTGCATGAGAACAACCTGTATAGGCTATAATAAAGGCAGAATGTGATGAAAATAGAAATACAATAAAAAAGACACATTTTCCTACCTGTTTTCTCTCCCGCTCGGGACTAGAGTAAATAAATATCCTTATTTTACGACTTCTTATACCCTCCAATTTTAATTAACTCTCGGTTTAGCCAAATCGAACAAATAAACTGATAAATTAGTCTATAAATGAAATCGTTATTATTTTTTTTTTGTGGAAACTCTGCAAATTAAAAAAATGTTTGCTTTTTCTTTGCCTTATTATGGCTTACTTGCCAATGGCGATAATATTGACTGCTTTTCAATTTTAAATAAACGGCTCGCTTTACAGAAAGGTTTTGCAAAAGGAAAAAAAATTCTAAATATTTTTTTCCAATATTAGGTTTAATAAAAAAATAAAGGTTTTTTTAATGCAATATTCTTATTGGTTCAACACTACTTTTGAGCCTAATTATGGGTTGCTGATCTTATTTTTTTATTTAAATTAACAAAATCGCAATTTAAAAATGATTTTTTTGAACGATTTAAATGCCTTGTATACAAAGAAATTCATGTGTATAAGTTGCCTTTTTATTTAATAAAGACTTGTTTTGTCAAAAAAGAAGCATACAAGACGGAAATGAACTTAAAATCTAAAAAATATGACCACTAATCAGAGATTTAAGGATATTTTTTGGTCAATTACACAACGAACAAAACAATGTGGCTTGATCATCTTACTTTGATAATTAAACTCCAGCCTGTAAAAACAGGACCTAGTAGACAACAATCTACAATAAAAAAGAAAAAAATGTATATTAAAATATTTCTAATAAATTTCATTATCTAAGAACAGAAGTAGTGCACCAGGCAAAGTTCCCGCCTAACACACCAATGTCTGTATATTACATGAAAAGTTTTAGCATGTTTTTGCCCCTATTATAACTTTGTTATCGTTCCATTTGATGGTATAAGATTTATTATGTAACTTGTGATAAGTGAATTCTCAGATATTTGATTTTGGAAATCGCCCATTTTACTATTGACTGTCTGAACGACTGATTGACTGACTGACTCACTCATTGACTCATTAAAATTATGGGGCACTTCCCGAGGAAAAAAAAGCTTAAAATTCGATATGGAAGTAGGTTTTAGGAAAGAAGTAAATAAAAAATTCTTAAAACTGCACATTTTTATTCGGAACGCCCTGAAACAGGAATGGTAATATCGTTTATTTAGGGATTATTTTAGAAGTTTGCACTCTATCAAACCTAAGTTTCTAAGGTCATTATTGTCTTAGAATTTAAAATGCAGGCAGAATTATAGTCTATTCATTAAATTCAGAAAAAATAAAATAATTCAGACCAAAACACTTACACCGGGTGGTGCGTCGCCAAGCGGAACATAGGAAATCCCATGTAAATTTTAAGGGGGGTCAATTATTGGCTCCCCTGAACATTTTACAGAAAAAATGTAAGATAACTTTTTGAAGAGACCAATCTGACAAACCCTCGTGCCAAGTTTAAAAAAATTTAATATTCGAATCTTGAATTATTCAATTAAATGTAATTGCAAAATTACCAAATTTTCGGTTCAGGTAAAACCAAACAGACACCAGCCACCTGCCACCAGCAAACTATTTGTTATAAGGCTTGGTTAAATCTAACGTACAACCGAATACAAGGAATATTTTTTTTTCGTTTCATCAATCTCACAACCATACATTCACAGTAAAAGACGCGTTAACATTATTTTTTTATCAAACCTTTTATTTAATGTAACAATTAGGTTTAACTACTAACAATTATTACTATCGATAATTAAAAAAATAATTTTATTATATTAAAATTTAATTAAACCAATAGCAGTATCTGAAATATTTTCAATTTATTTTCCCATTAAGCCTATCTGATTCATTTCAACCATTAAAAGTATTGTCAGTAAATTCAAGTCCAAAGCCATTGCAATAAATAATTGTAAATGTTTAAGAACTCAACTCTTAATATTTAACTAGGTGGGAAAAAATAAAATGAAATAAAGTACAATAACTTTTTTAAACATAATAGATAATTACATAAAAACATTAATTAATCAAATGTTTAAACAACCCCTATTAACAGCTAAACAATATCCCAAACGATCATAAAATTCATTTCTAACGGTACTAAGTTGATATTGCGAAATTTTATTACATTCTAACGAAATAGCGTTTTGTAGCTGGTTTAGATTCTCAAATTTTACACTTTGATAAATGACACTTTTTAAGTGACCCCACAGAAAGAAGTCATTCGGTGAAAGATCAGGTGACCTGGCTGGCCAAAGTATCCGGTACCGTGGATCAATAATATTGCCCTTAAAAGCATTTTCCAGGTACTCTTTAACCATACGGGCATTATGTACCAGCCATTTGGTACCAGATCATTTGATCTTCCCGAACAACTTCTTCCAAGGCCGGTCCAATTTGAATTTGAAATAAGTCCAAATAGGTTTACGTTATCAGGTTATAGTCCATAAAAAAGGGTCCAATGATATGGTGTCCGATAATTTCCACGAATACATTTTTTGTTTTTTGGGGATATTGTGTCTGAGTATGAACAAAGCGATGTTCATTTTCTTGGCTTCAATACCGGCAGTTCTGAACATTTGGTTCATTGTTGTGGGTAAACGTACATTCATCGGTAAAACAAATATTTTAATGATTCTTTGCTCTTCATCTTCTTCCTGCAGCTCATGATGTTTTTCGAATTTACACGAATAATATTTGTGTTTTTTCAAAATGCGCAATACCGTTGTATGATGTTTATTTACCTCTTGCCCAAGAACCCTCGTAGTAACCATTTTGTTTTCCTCCACACTCAGGAGAATATTAACATCTCTGTTTTTTCTTTCTTCGGCTCTATTTTCGATATCCTGAGATAAACATTTACAATTATTTATTACGGTACCTTTGGACTCGTTTGATACTACGTTTAATAGTTGAAATAGACGGAATGGGCTTGGTGAAGAAATAAACTGAAACCATTTCAGATATTGCTCTAAAACTGTTTTCCGCATAATGCCACTTAATTAGGGATACTTTTTCGTCGATTGAATAATTCATATTTTTTTTTCAAATACCGACTGTCACTGATTTCTTGATAAGTTTCCTCATGTCACACACAATATTCATTTTACTGGTGTTTGGTTTTACCTGAACCGAAAATTTGGTAATTTTGCAATTACATTTAATTGAATAATTCAAGATTTGCTTATTGAAATTTTTTTAAACTTGGCACGAGGGCTTGTCCGATTGGTCTCTCTTCCGCTCGGCGACGCACCACCCGATATAAAATAAGGGCCAAGTTCTTATTCAAAAATCTCGGCCTCCTAAAGTACCGAGATTTAAAATTAGTTTTCTTTGGATTTGACAAGTTTTTTATTTATCTCTGCTGTAGTGATAAAAAAAGGAACATTGATTTATACAGAAAGATCTGGAAAAACAAGCCAAGTTAATAAAGATCTTGGTTTAATTTTAGATCTAAGTAGCAGCCTATTTTTCATTTCATGGATCTGCAAAGTGACAAATGGAACTAGAAAAGTAACAAATGAGCCCGACAAAAGTATTTTTCCGGTTCTTGATAACCACTTTCCAGCCTAGCCCGGAAAAAAGTTACTTTTTGGTCATACAATTCTCGAGAAAATGGGGAACTTTGCCCTTATTTTTAAGTATTTTTGGTATGATTTTAGTTATACACGTATATTAGGCATATGTATCAGTTCAGCTCAAAACTCCCACAATATATTTTAAAAGATTTTTAAAAATTAAAAACAGCTTCTACGTATTCTCTTGTAATTACCATGTTATCATTATTAATATACCGGGTGACAACGAAATCACTACCCAGCCTTTTATTTTCTTGAATAAAAACATATAGCTTTCAAGTTTTAGGATGCTATAACATATCATAAGATGCTGATTCTGGATATTATAGCATGTCTCTATCACTTCCGGTTTAACCGGAAGCGACATCAACTTTGATTTTTTCAATGGAAAACCCTGTATATTTTTTAAAATTTGGATTCTACAAATCATTTCTGATATAAAATGTATATTATGTCCTATGCCTATCTCTGCTAGTTTTTGAGAAAATGGCGATTAAAGATGTCCAAACTACCGCATATTATGCAGTTTTATGGGAAAACAAATAAATGATATAAAAAATTATTATGTTTAATTTAATTTTTTCTAAAGACTCTATCTGTGGAGGTTATTATAAAACTACTTCCGGCTTTACCGGAAGTGTTGCGAAAATTGGCTTTTCCAATAATGTTACTTCAAAAATTTAAAATCAACACCCTGTATTTTTTTTAAATTTGGATTCTACGGGTCATTCCTAATATAAAATCTGTATAATATCCTATACTTATCTTTGTTAGTTTTTGAGAAAATGGCGATTAAAGATGTCCAAACGACTGCATATTATGCAGTTATAGGGGAAACAAAGAAACGTTAGAAACATTTAATATTTTTTAATTTAATTCTAAATTATTTTTTAATTACCTTCTTAAATAAAAAACTAATATTAAAATAACAAAATTGCTCCAAAGAGACGGCCTGAATTTAGGCTTATTAATTTTCTAACATTTATTTGTTTTCCCCTACTAACTGCATAATGTGCGGTCGTTTGGACATCTTCAATCGCTATTTTCTCAAAAACAACTAGATAGGTATAGGAATGACCCCGTAGAAACGAAATTTAACAAAATATACAGGGTGTTGGAAGGCTAAATTTTGAAATGCTTATTGTGGAAAAGTCAATTTTCACAGCTGGTAAAAATGATATTTTATTATGACCTATTACAGATAGAGTTTTCAGAAAAGATTAAATTAAACATAATAATGTTTCATATTATTTATTTGTTTTTCTATAAAATACGTGCTATGCGGTAGTTTGGACATTTTAATCGCGTATTTTGCCAGAAACTAGCGGGCTAGAAAATTTATAGGATGTATACACTATATCAGAAATGATTCGTGAATCCAAATTTAAAAAAAATATACAGAATTTCCATTAGAAAAATCCAAGTTGGTAATCGTTTCCAGTAAACCGGAAAATTATTCGTCGAACATGTTATTGATATCAAAATCAGCATTTTATGATATATTATAGCATCCTAAAATTTGAAACTATGTTTTTATTCAAAAAATAAAAAGGCTGTTTTGAATTGTCACCGATATAACTATGTGACACATCTCTATTGTTCTCGCTCATTTTAGTATAATAATAATTTCGTTACTTAAAACTGTACCGAGGATTAAAAACACGAATAAATTATGTCTCACGTTAATCCACGACAACATATTCAAAACCGAAATTAATATTTCTTTTTAAGCGGATTTATGTTTTTGACATTTCTCTGTGTAATCCACTTACATTTCGAAAGCATAAATTAAAGTATGTGTATTTGTATATATACCAGTGAATTTATATCCTGTCATTTCGTTAAAACTTTGCAGTTTTATAGAGCAATTATGTGGTAGTTTGTTTGAGGTTTTTGATTTTAGTCGTACAGAAATAGTTTTTAATGGTTTAAAGTGTTTAAACCATAAGTGCAGGTAAAAAAGTAGAAGAGAAATTCTCTATGCAGTTAATGTGAGGTATTGAAATTTGTTATGGCAAAAAAGGTGCCAGGTTTATTTAATCGTTATTGTCCAAAAATTCATAGGTATAATATGTTAAATATATACGGTGTCCCAGAATATGTGGGCAATCTCTCAGAATTTAATAGTAAACCCAAAAATATTATGACAAGTTTCCATAAACTTTTTTCTTAAGGGCCTTCCCTACGGAGAGACAGGTACATAACGGACGACCCTGGAAATCGTATTTTTTTTATTAACTTTTAAAATACTAGGCGTAATTTATTTTCTTTCTGTATATGATGGTTACTAGATGAATTTTCTTAAAATGAACCAATTAAATCACATTTGGCTTATTTAGTTTGCAGGGATGGACTAGCTCTGACACAATAATAGCAATTTTTTTAAAACCCTGTATGATAAAAGCTTAACAATATTATTTTTAAATAAAAAAAGTATTCTTGATTGACATTGATTAAATCAACGGTTTACGAGAAATAAAATATCATGTTTTGTAATTTTTTTTACATTATACTGGGTGTTTTTTAATTGTACGTCAATATTTAAAAAGGCATTTTTAGGTTCATTTTAAGAAGAAAACTTCATGTAAACATATGTCCTAAACGTCATAACTTTTGAGTTTCAAGATGTTAAAATTTTTAAGAATTAATCATTTTTTATTAATATCTGTAATACCGCTTTGGATATTTTAATGAAATTTGGCATATATGTGCTATGTATCAAGTAGAAATTTTTAGTAAACCACATTTTTTTTATTTGCCAAAATAGGCAGGTCAAATTTTGTACGAACGCCTTTGGTAAAAAAAAATGTGGTACACTAAAAAATGCTTCCTAAGACATAGTACATTTATGCCAAATTGCATTTAAATATTTAAAGTAGTATTACAGATATTAAAAATAAATTATTTATTTTTAAAAATTTTGCCACCCTGTATCTCAAAAGTTAAGACGTTGGGGACATACGTTCACATAAAGTTTTCTTTCCAAAATGAACCCAAAAATTGCTTCTTTAAATATTGACATACAATTAGAAAGCGCCCTGTACAGGGTGGTGCGATTTCGACTGTTTTAACAGGAAACTCGTATTTCCTGACCAGATGGAAAAACATTGACATAGGTGTCTTGGGCTCGATTTACGAAATTAGATGAATGGTGAAAACCGCATCCCGAAATCTCTATCGGTATCCGAGATATAGGGCGTTTTTCATTTTTTGGCCATTTTGAAAAAAGTCCGTCATTTTTGAAAACTTCCTAAAACGGTGTAAACATTCTTAAGGCACTTTTTTTAGTGGAATCCATTGGACTACTCAGATTTCTAAAATTATTTCTTGTTTCGTTGAAAATATATAAAGCTTAGTTTTTTTTAATATAAATCATAGTTGGCCATGATCTCAAAAAATTGCTTATTTTTTGCTCTTTCCAATGATATATTATTATTCATACTTATCTTTGAAATTGAGAGAGATATTTCAGTTTTTTAATTTTTGCTATAGTAGGCCATGGAAAAAAATGGGCACTTGTCAAAGTCAGGTAAATAATTTATCATTTCTATCAGTAACTGATTGGAACTCTGTTTTATTTGAGAGGATTTCAAAAATGTATGAAAATTACGAGAAAGTTGACATGTTAAAGTGCTATTTCCTGTCTGGTGAAAATTTCGAGGCCGCAAGTGAATTATATTTGAACATATTTCCTGAACGTCGTCATCCAGATAAAAGACTCTTTCAAGTTTTGAAATCAAATTACGGAAGTTTCAAGAAGCCGAGGCCAAGAACGTATGCAGTTGATGATGAGAGTGAAATTCAGGAACTAAATATATTAGGTGAGGTTTTAGACCATCCTAACACGTCTCATCGATCGGTAGCTGAGGTAACAGGTGTTGAGAAAACTAAAGTTTTAAAAACCCTTAAAAAGCACAAATTTAAACCGTACAGAGTAAGAAAAGTTCATCATCTTCAGAATGGGGATTTCCAAAGAAGGGTTACATTTTGTGAGTGGTATGTGAATTAGTGCAGATTGAACAATAACTTCCATATGAACGTTATCTGGACAGATGAAAGCCGAATAGATACTTCAGGGATATATAACAGGTACAATTCATATTATTGAGCTACAGAAAACCCACATGTTATAGTGCCCGTAAACAGACAAGGACGGCAAGGTTTCAATACTTGGGTTGGGATTTTTGGTGGTCGATTTTTGGGTCCCCATTTTTTTAATGAAAGTTTAACCGCACAAGATTATGTGAATATTTTACAAACATATGTTGCACCATTTTTGGAAGATTTGCCATTAGCGCAGGCTCGAAATATCCATTATCAGCAAGATGGCTGCCCTCCGCATAACGCACGAATTACAACTGATTTTTTGAATCAAGAATTTCAAGATAAATGGATTATATACTTGGCTTGCTAGGTCCTGCGAAAAACCTTTGGTTTTTTTTTGGGAAGATTAAAGGATATAGTTTTTAAAGGAAGAACTATCAAAACACGGGAAGAGTTGCAAGTAGCGACTAGGCAAGCTTTTGGTGCGATTAGACCTGTTAAACTAATAAACGCTTGTAATGCAGTGAATAAAAGGTGTTGATTATGTATTAGGAAAGAAGGAGCCAACTCTGAACATCTTCTTTGAATTAAGTTTTTCCATAGGTTCTGGTTTTCATTTAAACTCGTTTAATTTTTTAGGCCAATTTTTTTATTATAATATGTTCATAAATATAAAGTTTGTAATTTAATTGCATTATTTTTTAGTCTGTGTTTGATAGTTGACATGTTTGCATGGCCTACTTTAGCAAAAATAAAACAACTGGTATGCTATTTACCTGACTTTGACAAGTGCCAATTTTTTTCCATGGCCTTCTATAGCAAAAATTAAAAAACTGAAATATCTCGCTCAATTTCAAAGATAAGTATGAATAATAAAAATCTGAGTAGTCCAATGGATTCCACTCAAAAAAGTGCCTTAAGAATGTTTACACCGTTTGGGGAAGTTTTCAAAAATGACGGACTTACGAATTTATTTCAAAATGGCTAAAAAATGAAAAACGCCCTATATCTCGGATACCGATAGAGATTTCGGGATGCGGTTTCCACCATTCATCTAATTTCGAAAATCGAGTCCAAGACACCTATGTCAATTTTTTTCTATCTGGTCAGGAAATAGGAGTTTCCTGTTAAAACAGTCGAAATCGCACCACCCTGTATAATGTAAAAAAAAATTACCAACCATGATATTTTGCTTCTCGTGAACAGTTGCTTTTATTGATGTCAATCAAGAATACCTTTTTTTAGTTTAAGGTTAAAGCTATACAAAAATAATATTGTTGAGCCTTTATCATATAGGGTGTTAAAAAATTACTATTATTGTGTCAGTGCTAGTCCGTCCCTGGCAAACTTAATAAGCCAAATATGATTTAATGGGTTTATTTTAAAAAGGCTTATCTGGTAACCATCATATTTCAAAATATTAAATTACGCCCAGTATTTTAAAAGTTATTTAAACAAATCGATTTCCAGGGGCGTCCGTTATGTACCTGTATCTCTGTATGGGACGGTCATAGGAAAAAGTTTATGGGAACTTGTCATTATATTTTTAGGTATTTTATTAGATTTCGAGAGATTGCTCACATATTCTGGGACACCCTGCATAAAATCGCTTAAGGTATTTTTAATAAAAATGTTTGGCCTCTCGAAAGTTGATATTTCTCAAATATATAAGGACGGTGAAAATGTTAATAATAGTATTATTTGTCAGTAATATCATCTGAGAAAACTAGAACTAAGCCACTCATGCATAAACTCGGCTATATCATATTGGTCTCTAAAGTCTAATGTTTTTTTTTATCGGCTCAAAAAGACTACATGGTGATAAATCCGATCTATAAGGTGGATGTAAAAAACATTTCAATACTTTTTTTTTGAGAACATTTGTATTCAATTAGACAGTATGAGGACCGGTTTAACGTGCAGCAAAAAAACCCTTTTTATTAAACAGTTTTTCCTTTTAGACCAGGGCTAAAGCCTTTAAAAATGTTTAAAGTAAAAAAAAAATGGTAGGATAATACCATTGGAAAAGGCAGAGAATAAAACAAAAATGAAAGGAGAAATAACTTACGGGGAATATATATATCATATTGGTCTCTAAAGTCTAATGTTTTTTTTTATCGGCTCAAAAAGACTACATGGTGATAAATCCGATCTATAAGGTGGATGTAAAAAACATTTCAATACTTTTTTTTTGAGAACATTTGTATTCAATTAGACAGTATGAGGACCGGTTTAACGTGCAGCAAAAAAACCCTTTTTATTAAACAGTTTTTCCTTTTAGACCAGGGCTAAAGCCTTTAAAAATGTTTAAAAGTAAAAAAAAAATGGTAGGATAATACCATTGGAAAAGGCAGAGAATAAAACAAAAATGAAAGGAGAAATAACTTACGGGGAATATGAGGTCGGGAAGTGAAAGGGGGTGAGTTTTTAAGGGTAAAAACGGTTTCCGGCAAAACTACAAGTCCTATAAAAAAGAGTTAAATTGCAAAGTTGTAGGTAATAAAAAGATTTACACACTGTAATTTTTTTGATATGAAATATTTATTTTTTTAGCCTATTTTGATTTAATACCAAAAAAGCACCCTAATTTTTAATCGAAAATTCTGCGTTTAAAATATCTGCGTTTTTAAAAAAGTCGGTGGGCTTTTTGTTCGTTTAAATCTCTACTTTCTGATGATGTAAAAAATATACATTACTATGGTAAATGTTCTCAGGAAATGCAAAGAAACGAGTCCTATCTTTAATATTTAGAACAACTATTTTCCCATGTTTTTTGCAATCTTTATGTTTTATGGATTTGTTATTTTTTGTTTGTTATTGTAACATAAAATCTTACGTTTTTTAAGTAACTAAAGTGTATATTTTCAATACATTACTCAAAATTGTACATAATGATTTTAAAAAAAATCGGATTCGAGTTTTTTTCGTTTTTTTGCATTTTTTGAGAACATTTACCATAGTAATGTATATTTTTTTTACACCATCATAAAGTACAGACGCAAACAAACAAAAAGTCTACCGACTTTTTTAAAAAAGCAGATATTTTGACAAGAGAATTTTCGAATGAGAATAAGAATGCTTTTTCGATATTAAGTCAAAAAAAGGTAAAAAAATAAATATTTTTAATAAAAAAATTACGGTGTGTTTGGGACATAAAAAGGTAAGCATTCACCACACTTCGTAAAAAAAATTGTTTGTAATAAATAATAATAAAAACCAAAAAAGCTTGGTTATTTGAATTTTTTACATAATTCTTTTAGGTTATGTAAAAAAACTGTAAATACAAAAGTTGTAGATCTTTTTATTACCTACAATTTTTCCATTTAACTTTTTTCCATAGGACTTGTAGTTTTGCCGGAATTCGAGATAAACCCTTTTTTACCCTTAAAATCTCACCCCTTTCACTTCCCGACATTATATCACCGGTAAATAATTTTTTCTTTTATTTTTGTTTTATCCCTTTTCTTTTCTAATGCGTTTCATCCTACTATTATTTTTTGATTTCAAACATTATCGACCCTGGTCTATTATGGAACAAAAGTCAAAATAAAAAGAAGCAATAATAAAACGTCCTTTTCTTAAAAAATCTGTCAAGAGGACACTTTTGCAGTTCCAAAAAAAGGAAGTCTTTACATTACCAATTGAGGGCACAACCTTACTTTTTTCGGTTCGGGGGAGTTCGAGTAGTTCCACCCTAGATTTGATCTTCTTGAACTTTAACGTAAAATAATAAGCCCAGGTTTTGTCGTAGGTGAGAAATAATTTGAAGAAACTTTAAAACATCTCCTTTTTTTCAAAGTCAGAAATCTGATTCTGATTCTGGTGTAAAATAGTGAATACAGGTTTTAGTAGGAGAGCTGCTGAACAATTTTGCGTCGGTTTTTAAGGCAAATTGATAATTTGTGTAAGTGTCCCTGAAAGACCCTTAAACATAAACGTCAAAGTCTGGCTAAAGAGCAGCGGCTCCTTACCAACCCTTGACTTTAAAAAAATCAAGTGTTGGTAGGAGTCCGCTACCTTTTGGCCAGACCTTAACTTTCTTATTTAGGGGTTCTGCAAGGACAATTACAAAAATTTTAAAGTGCCACAAGAACCTACTCAAAATTGTACACCAGATCTCAGACTATTTTGTTGTAAGTGAGTGAGAAATTTAAAAGTGCGCGGATGCTTTTAAGCGAGAA
>JAHBCN010018249.1:0-17273 GCA_019359885.1 Listronotus oregonensis
AAATATTAAAAATTTCTGAACGTGTCAATATTGAAAATATTGACAATTTTTGAAATACAAAGAAAATAGCTATTTATGTATCAAGGGGCCCGAGGGCTAGATTTCGACCTGATGGGCATTATAGTCCAGTAAAGCCCGTGGTGCATACAATGCTTTATGTTTTACCCAAAAAAGAGTTTTTCAATGACTAATTACATTATTTATTCGCAATATAAAAAATAAGTTGCACCTGTACCTGTATACGTAAGTAGATAATGACTGGTGTTAAGTTTGACTTTGATGTTTCTGTCAGTTAGTCAGTTGGCATTTTTTATTTAACGATTTGCTCAAAATGGAAGAAATTCCACAAAATATAAGAGAAAAGGCCATAAGAGCGACCGAAAATCTTTTGCCAGTTAAATCAAGGCAACAGTATGATCGGGAGTATGGCATATTTGGTATTTGGAAAGATGCGAACGCAATTCTTCAAATAACCGAAAACGTTTTAATGGCATATTTCCAGGAACTGGTAAGTTATTGATTTTATTTTAATACATATGTTTAACAAACTTTATTATTTTTAGTCGGAAAAATACAGTCCGAACTCTCTCTGGACCAAGTATTCCACCCTAAGGTCTATGTTGATGGTCTATGAAAATATAGACATTTGGCGATACCATCGTCTCATATCTTTTTTAAAAGTTAAGTCGAAAGGATACGTCCCGAAGAAGTCTAAAGTTTTGGAAGGAGAACAAATATTAAAATTTATTAAGAAGACTCCTTATGATATCTACTTGGGACACAAAGTCATATTGGTAATGGGTGTTTTTGGAGGTTTAAGACGAGATGAGTTGGTCAAAATGACCATTGATGACATTGAAGATAGAGGAACAGTCTTGGTTATAAAGGTACCAGAAACTAAAACATCAACTTCAAAAAGTTTTACTATCATTGAAGAAGATTTAGGCGCTTTAAATTTAATAAAAAAGTACACAACATTAAGACCATCTGGAATAAAGGAGCGAAGATTCTTTTTTACCTATAGAAAGAATCGATGTACAGTACAACCCCTTGGAAAAAATACCATAGGAAGCGTCCCAACATTGATCGCAAAATTTTTAAAACTGGATAATGCAGAAGCTTACACCGGCCACTGTTTGCGTCGCACATCGCCAACTTTACTTGTTGAGGCAGGTGCTTCGTTTGAAACGCTAAAACAACATGGGAAATGGAAAAGCTCTTCAGTAGCTGAAGGATATATAGAAGAAAGTATTTCATCCAAAAACAAAGTAGCCAAAATGATTGCCAATTCAGTTAATTCCGAGGTTAATTCCGTACCGACTATTGAAAATTCTTTAATGGACTGTTCTTCTATACAAAATAGCGTTAGTGCTACCACCGCTGCTACCATCACAAAAAACACCGACCATTCTATAGTGGGATCAGCTACATTTTCCAGGACATTTCAAAATTGTAATTTTTATTTTAGAAATAAAGTTTAATTTTTAGTATTGTTTAAAGAAAAAATTATTTTTTGTATAAACTTGATCTTTATTGTGAGAGAAATAAAATTGGATAAGCAATAAAATTTCCATATTAGCGCATTAGGGCATTACAAGCGGGCATTATCATAATGCCCGCTTATAATGCCCTAGGTGTGATAGCAGGTATTATTGCTATCATAACATATTCCGTTTCTAAGGAATTATAGATCAATAATAGATAGGTAAAACATAAATAAAATAAGATTGCGTTTTAGCCATTTAAAGAAAGACTTTTATATATTTTTTATACTTTTTTGCAATCCAATTTTCACGCTAGAAAAATAATTTCCGAATAAGTACGTATATTATTACGATTAGGAATAACAAAATCTTGATCTCAGGGATTTACCGATTATTTCTTGTTCTATTACTTGCTTAAAGGTTAAAGGCGGCGACTGACTTGTAACTAAACGTTGTAATGTAACATGTTACACAGAGTGCATTCACGCAGTGAATACAGAAAATTGAGCCGTTCGAGGCGAGCTGCTCGCGCTCGCGGCTGTTCCATCGGGTTGTCGGTTTTTTCGCGAATCCCTTTGAAATGTTCGGCGCTAGACAATCAGTGAATCAGTTTGTTCGTTGCGAGCGTATGGAAAGGTCGTGGTTTTTTTCTATTTTGTTATTTAAATAAAATTCATTTTCTGAGGTTTTGCATCTTGTGCGAATCAGGATGCAGTGGGATCGTAAGAAAACCCTGCTTTTATTTGACAAATATAAAAAAAAAACAAATCTTTGAAATCCTTGTCATAAGGATTATTTAAACAAATTTTTAAAAAAATGACGGATGGAAGGAACTGGCGGATGTCTGTCCACCGTTTTGTTGTCTGCTTTTATACAAATTCGTTACCCAAACATTTTTTTTCTTTTTTTCGTCTTCAAATAACAGTAGCGGACTAGCAGAAATGTAAATGCGACCTCCATGTCTGACATTTTCGACGACACTGTGAAGATGAATGGTGGATCACTCGTGAACCGAGCATTCAAACGTGAGCATTCGCTATGATGTGGTGATAAACTAATCAGGTTGCTGTAATGTTATGCTCGTAGCGAGCATTACATCACAACGTTTAGTTACAAGTCAGTCGCCGCCTTAAAAAGCAGTTTAATTGCACTCCCATGAAGACGGCATTGAAGTTGAATACAATATTGAAGGTGTGGATAATATCGTTGAAGATATGCCTCTTGATCAAGTTGCACAACTTGTGTCTCGTGGTCGTGTGTAATTACTTTTTAAGAAATTTTACTGTTTTCTTTGTATTTTTAATATTTAAATTTTTATTTATAAAAATGTTCTTTCGTTTTAACTTCTGGATGACAAGTCCACTCATATATAAATAACCCAATTTAAAATGTCAAAAACCGAAATTTGCTACCGGGTAAAAGGGAAAAAGTTATTGGCTAGAAAAATAGGTAAGTTCACTGTTCTATCAATCGTATCGTCCATTGTTACTCGGTAGACTGTATTTATATTGTTAAATATTATTATTATTTTGCTTTTAAATTTGTTTCACTCGCTCAATTATCTAACTAGATACGCTTCATACTTAGATTTTGACCCAGATATTTTTTGTCTGGTTTTGAATACTTCAGAAATTTAACTCGTCTTAAAATCACTCGAGCTACCCTTTCGTAAATATCCGGCCAAATCTGACCATTTATGGTATTACCTACGATAAAATTTCATTAAAAGTTTAGTTTTTAAAGTTTTTATTTCTATATTTTCAATATTTCCATATATTTACAAAGTCTCCTGATATACTTTTGGAAATATTTAAAAATATATATTTCCAGAAATTTTCCATTACCAATCACATATAAAGTCATCCTGAGGATTCCTAAAAAATAATCTTTGGATTTGGCTGCCACTGCCACTGAGCAAAAATATTCACTTGTTAACAATGCAAAACAAGTTGCTCTTTTAACACTTGAACAGGCAACACATAAAAATATACGGGGTGTCTAAAAAGTGTGGAATATTGCAAATATCTTTCAAACCGCTTATAATTGGTCAAAAAAATTATTAATCAACATACTTTAAAATAAAGAATTGGTTAAATGTCGCTTTATTTTTGAAAGAAGATAGTCTAAGGTGTTTTTCGCGATTTTGTCAAATCTCAATTTACAAGCACTTAGTAATCACAATGGCTTTAACTGAAAAAACAAATACATTGAAATATTAATGTTAACTGGATAGGTGTTTTCTACTTTTGGATATTTTAGAAATTTACCTAAAATATTCCCGTTTTGTACACTAAATTATTTGATCAATTTTGTGCTTCTTGTTTCGTACACCGACCGTTGTGACGACCAAAATAACCAATCAAATAAATATCATATTGAAAAAATTGATGAGCATCAATTTTTTGAAAAAAGCAAGTACAGCTTACCAAGCCACCCTGTTCTTCAGACTTAGCCTCAAATACAAAAAAGCGAGCCAAAACATCTGGTTCAACCAAGAATGCCTCAGACATAAAAGTTTTTCCTAAATACGTCAACATAAAAACGAGAAGCAGATCAGCAGCCTCAGCCCGCAATCCAGAGGCCAAAAACCATATGGATGAAGCAAGAATGTAAACATCAATTCTCCAGAAGATTTGTATTACAAAACTATATAAAGGTAATCCATTCTGAATTAATTTTTAAACTCCACCCGTTGAATTTGATATTTTAGTAGATGATATTAGATTAAAAATTAGCGAAATTATTCACAAAAAATTTTTAACTCAATCTAAAAAACTTGAACATTTAATATCACACAATAGTTCTCAATCAGATATGTAAACACAACAGCCCAATAACACTTTCAGTGAAAGAGTCATAAATTTATCAAATGTAAATTTCAGTAATCAAGAAATTGATTTACTTTCAAAAGGTCCAAAATTTTCACCCCATATAAATAGTAAAACTATTATGGATTCTATTATCTCGGAAAGTGCACTAGCACTCAATAAAATAAAAGATACAGAAAACACAGACATAACAACAGGAACCATCAAAAAACATATAAATTCCGCCAATTTACATTCAAATACTACATATTCAAACATAGTTAAAAGCATAAATAACAAAACAAAAGACAATGATCTAATAATAACAAAAGCAGATAAGTCAAATGCAACAGTTATCATACCAAAAGTTGAATATATGAATAAAATAGAAGAATTTATTCAATCCGAAGATATAACAGAAACTAAAAGTGATCCTACAAAATATTTTCAAACAAAACTAAAACAAACTCTATCAAACACAACAGCAATTTTTTCAGAATACGACAAAAAAAGAATGATCAATATGAACCCCAAGCTCCCAAACTATATGGACTTATAAAAATCTAAACCGGGGGAAAACCCCATTTGCCCAGTTGTATCATACATAAACAGCCCACTAGAGTTTAAGTAACCTAAACTCAATGTTCAAACAACTAACCAATTTTAAACCAAAAAAAGCAAACAACTCACTAGATCTTGTTCAAAAACTTAACAAAAAAACTCCTGATAATTCAATATTAGTTTCCTTTGACATAAAAGCATGTTTTCTAATATACCAACAAACGAATGCTTAGTAAATTATTGATGAAATTCCTACAAAATCAATATAATCCTATAATTGCTACCGAAATTCTATCTCTTTTGAAACATGTTTGTCACAGACGTATTTCCAGTTTAATAATAAGTTCTACACAACACACAGGCCTACCAATGGGTTCGCCTCTTAGCCCCTTTTGGCAGATATTTTCATGTCAGATATAGAAAATAAAATTCTTAGTTCAGATCTAGGCAAAAACCATATTCACTTTTGGTACAGATATGTTGACGATGTTCTCGCATGCTTTAAAGGTACAAACAGACAACTTCAGAATTTCTTACATTATATTAACAGTGTTCACCCAAAATTCAATTCACTTTAGAAAAAGAAGACAACAATGAAATAAATTTCTTAGATCTAACCATATCCACGTAATTAATCAGTGCACTTTTAAAGTTTATCGAAAACCAACATTTACAGGTATTACTATCCCCAATGACTCTTTCCACCCTATCCAACATAAACTCGCTGCATACAATTCAATGATACATAGAGCACTCTCTTTGCCCTCTCTGAAGAAGAGCTACATAGAGAACTTTGTACCATTGAAAATATTGACAATCAAATAAATTCTCAAACAAACCATAAAGAAATTAATAACAAAAAACAAAAACGCTTAGCTTTTCAATTAATCTATCCAAAAAAAGATCAAGAAAATAACCAAAAATATGTATCCTTATCGTATTGCGGCACCCTATCAGAAAAAATAGCAACACTCTATCCAAACACAATATTAAAGTTGCTTTAAATTTTCGAACAATATATCGAATATTATTTATAACGCTAAAGATAAAACCAACAAATTTAATAAATCAGGAGTTTATAAGTTGAAATGTTCAGAATGTGATAACTTTTATATAGGACAAAGCGGTAGGAGCATAAAAACTCGCTATTTAGAACATTTTAGATCATATAGACTACAAAAACAGACTCTACTTTTGCTAATCATTGTTTAGAACAAAAACGCAAATTCCCTAATTTAAATAATATAGAAATATTACACTATTCAACCAAGGGCCATAAATTAAACTATCTGGAATCCCTAAAAATATACAAAGGCAATAAAAATAATAATGTACATCTGCTTAATGACCAAACCGAACTTGTATTTTCCCCGCTATTTACTGTCGCCAAACCATAATAAACTGTTAATTGCTCCGTCGCTTCCTAAGAATATATTTACCACTTAGAGGTATAAATTCACCTTATTTTTGTATTGATACTTTAGTCTGAAAAAGATTTTTGTTTGAAAATGACTCTGTGAGTTGAAACTGCAGTAACAATAATAATTGTGAATACATTTTAGTGGTAAAAAACATAGTAGTTTTATTTATCAGTGTTCTTCATCATATTGAAAATTATTAAAATCTTGTTAATAACTGCTACGTGGGGATAATTTAGATAAATTCAAAAGCCCTCAGTTCTGGTCGGTCATGGTCAGTTCTGGTTAGTTAAAGCGGCTTTTTATTTTCCCCAATTATATTTTAGACGTGATAAATCACTAAAAGTAGGAACAGTAAACATTTCCGTTTAGGTGGATATTTTCCTAACAAATATTTTATATTTTTTCAACTTATGTGTACCCAATAAATATTTTAAAATAGTTACAAAATTAGTTTTAATTCATTTTACTATATTTTATGAACCATCAGGACACAGGAACCTACCTCAGTTTTTGGTGTACGAAACGAGATGTCGAAAACTGAATAATTAATTTTGTGTACGAAGTAAGAATATTTGGGGAAAACTCTTAAGATCTACGAAACACGATTGTACAAAACAAGAATAAATCACATAAATCATCAAAGTTAATAATTTTTTACTCCTCCTGTACACTATAAAAACAAAATTAGATTTATTTAATTATTTTTCTTTAAATTATGTTATTAGGTAAATTTTTGATTAAAAATTTAAGGCGGTTAGAAAAATATTTGCAATAATGCACACTTTTTAGATTCCTTGAATTGCTATTGTCCTCGAGAACAAACGCCGTTCGTGCTCTTGTATCAGTAAAATTAATAACATTTAATATATTTTTTCCCATTTTAAAAAGAATATTTTAAAAATTTATAAAATTGAAGTAAGTTAACGATTTGCATCGATTAAATCAATGATTAAAAGGCTTAGAACTCCACTTCAATGGACCCCTTTACAAAAAAAATAATATTTTGATATAGAAATACGTCAAATCTCTTTCTTTGCGTATTAAAGAATCATTAGTCAAATATTGTTATCAAAAAAAAAATAGTTTAGAGGTAATTACAATTTAAAATTTGCATCTAGCCCTTTAAATTTGTCGTCAGACCAAAAAGTAGTGTGACAATATAAATGTAGACCAGTTGGAAAATGCCAAAGGTAGAAAAATAAAGTGTTGCTAAAATCCTTACCCAAAAAAAGAAGAATAAAAAGACGAGAGTACTTGATAAGAGCACATATTTTTGTATATTTCTTATTACTACATCCCGAAAGAAAAGTGACATATATCGAAAAAATTACTTTAAAGAAAATGACCAACAAAAAATTTAAGAATTTTAAGATGTTAACACGTTAGCAGAAATTAAATATCCATCAAATATGTTTTACACCAAATAAGAAACAAATGTTCTTATTGATAGTATATTAAGATTTTTGAATTACTTTGATTTTAGGAAAGGGAAAAAAATATGTGTTTTTTTTTTTGGTTATGTTCCGTTTTCTGAAAACAAACTACTACAAAGAGGGTCACTAAGCTTAAGCATTATGTCGTTTTTCTTTTAACATGTTAATCAATAAGTAAATTGGGACTCATACAGTCAGAAAAACAAATGAATTACTTTTCTTTTATTTTAAACTTCCTTATTTATATACCGTCAAATTTTGTTTTGAGTGAGTACTCAAATTTTGTCTTGAGTAAAGTGTGACTCTTTTCATATGGCGGCGAAAAAAGACTTGCAGTGGTTATGAAATAGTATATTTCATTACCAGTACGGAAATGACGATTTTTCCGTACGCGCGTGACAAATGACATGCAAGAATGGAAAAATCCATTTCTGGACGTGTAATGAACGATATTTTTTATTATACTTAGGTACCTGTAAACAACATAAACAAAAAACATCGCAAAAAATGATTTAAGAAAATTGCGATTATTCATTTTTATTTTAAAAACACTATATTTATTGTACAATTCGTATTATTGTTGAAGCTCAATCCCTTTTGTATTTTTTTTTGTTGAACTAAAGATGTTGAAGCGGTGTGTTCATGTATGTTTTGGTTCTCTTGATTGACTGTTACAGATTTTTTAGTTTCCAAGTTACAAGGCCTAAACAACTTTTGGAATACTTCAATTTTTCTTTATATGAACTCCTCTATATATCCTTTTGCTACATTGGAAGAAAGCCATCCTCCGTGTCTTTTCAAAGTGAGCAAATCACCGCCGCTTTCTACCAACATGGTAGCCGAAGAACGCCTTAGCCCATGTCCGGTATATTCTTCGTGATTTTTCAGTTTTAAGTATTTTGCAACAAGTTTTGGAATACCACTGATAGTATGGCACCCAACATGTTGAGCGTAACATCTTTTTCGGTATGCAACAAATAATCTTCTACTCTCCATATTTTTAGGGCGGAGATCGGCGTATTTACGTTAAAGTGTACAGGGATTGAATTTGCAATGTTTATTGGTAATGGTAAAACTTCTTGACCTGTGAGTTTTTCCATCTCGTAAGAACACGACAAGGAAACGCCCATTATCTTCCACATCGTCTAAACTCAAACGTATTAAATCATTTCTGCGGCATTCGCCAAAGATGCCAAACACTAAAATTACTTTTGGTAGTAGATATTGTCCATCTGAAGCTTCACATAAAAATTTGGTTACTTGTTCTGATGTAAGAACCTTGTATTTCTTTGGTACATATCCTACTGCTTGTCGTTTCAAAAAAGCGATAGTTTTTGGATATTCGCTGTGAGTATCGACTGAATCGTGTGAATCCACTCCATAAGGTGGATTACTTCAGAGATTTGGCTTTTTCAGAAAAAATAAACTAAAAGAATATCGTCACTCATAATTTTGATTCTTTGCTGAGTCCGCCATTCGGTAAAAATGTAATATTTATGTTCATATCTCAACCTGGATTTCACTGGTAATAAATCTGCACTCACTTCTGCCGCTTGTTGTAATATAATATCGGGAGTAACCGGATTTTCTTCCAAATCTAAATTCTTTTTTTGAAAATGGCATAAATTTTACTTACAGAAAATAAAATATGTCATTAATAAATAAATCGTTGTTATGAATAGTTTCCATGGATGGATTTTTGTATAAGCGCACAGAAAAAGGGATCGGGAAAAAAATCAGTTGAAAATGTAGTATTTTCAGGTAAATATAATAAAAAATAATATTAGCGCATTAGTGGTGGATTTGAGGTATTTAGGTTACGTAACTTTCCAAAGGGTATTCTTTGCTATATTTTATCTGATTTTTTGCATATAAATTAAAATGAGTTTTTGGTCCTATGACTTTACTGTTTCGGAGTGACAATATATCGCTTTGTTTTTTTTATTTTCTTAGTTCGTTAAAATCATATGGAATGTTTAAAGCAATTAGGTCGTCTTCCTTCACCAGATGAATAACCTTGTGCTACAAATATAACTAATTGTTTATTAAAAGATAATATTTTAATTGCAAACATAAAATTTACTATTTAAATGCCGTTTTTATTATTGGTTAGTTATTTTTTTAATGCTAAAATATTTAATGCATAATAGGTTAAAAAGCACTAAAATAATCAATTAAATAGCCATTTTGTTGCAAGAAAATTATCGCCTGCCCTATTAAAGAAAAGCAGTTATCTTTTAATACCAAAAATTACTGGTGCACGGATTGAAAAATTGCTGCAGGAACACTTTCACGCTTAACAAAGTTTAAGAAGATTTTTTGGTATCTAAATATTAACAGCAAACTAATATTCTACCAAATCACTTTAAAAGGTAGCTTTTCTCTGCTTTCTATATACAGGGTCCTGCAGCTCACCTTCCATCTTATGTAGCTCATCTATTATTCACTGTAAAATTTTTATATTTTGCAGACGAAACCTTTAACCCACGGTGCATTTTAGGAAAATAATTTTGGTTATACAGGGTGTCACAAAAAAGTGTGACGTCACGATGTTGCATTTTTTTAAATGGTTAATGTCTGTTTTTTTTTTGTATATTTAGATTCCTTTTGTGGTCATTTATATTCCTCTAAAATTTTGTTGATATCGGTTTAGTAATTTCAGAGAAAAAAAATAAAATATAAAAAAAAACTGTTTTACACCATTGAATTTAAAAATGAATAAAATATCAATAGTGCTTGATTAATGGAACTAAACAAGGAACTTATTAACGAACGTAATATCAGTCGCTTAGGTCATGTTTGGTTAAGTCTAACTGTACAGGGTGTCCAAAATTTAGTGTCAAACTCTTTAAATTTAAAAGCACTTTATTTTTCTTATTTTAAATATGAGCCCCTGTATATTTTTAGGTGGTTACATGCAGAATTAATAAAACAAACATTTTTCTAATTTTAACCCTATCGACATCCCTAACACATTAAAAGTTAATCGTTGAAAACTCATTTTGGCATCTATTTCGATAGTTATATCACTGGATAAAATGGTAGGTGGTTACGAAAAACAATTTATTGACATTAGAGTTTCCTAATAACGTTAATTATTACCTAGAAATTGATTAAAGTTACATAAATGTTAGCCAAAAGGAATTTAAAATTAAAAATTAGGTTTATTTAACATTTAAAGGTTTTTTTTAATTAATTTAATTTAATTAATAAATAAAAATAATTTACTCCAATTTTTATAATACGTTAAAATGAGATTCTGTAAGTTAAATAAACTCCAATGAAGAAATTGTTTTTAAAGCCACCTATCATTTTTATTCAATGGTATTACTATTAAAATAGATGCCAAAATGAGTTTTCAACGAATAAATTTTAATGTATTAGAAATTTTAATAGGGTAATAATTAGAAAAATGTTTGTTTTTAATTTCTTCATCTGACGACCTAAAAATATACATAGGCTCATATTTAAAATAAGAAAAATAAAGTGCTTTCAAATTTAAAAAGTTTGACACTAAATTTTGGACATCCTGTACAGTTCAAATTAACCAAACATGACCTAAGCGACTGATATTGCGTTACTATATAAGTTCCTTGTTTAATTCTAATAATCAAGCACTATTGGTATTTTTATTTATTTTTAAATTCAATGGTAGAAAACAGTTTTTTTAAATTTCATTTTTGTTCTCTGAAATTACCAAACCGATATTGACAAAATTTAAGAGGAATATAAATGACCACAAGAGGTACCTAAATATATAAAAAAATACAGAGCATTCCATTTAAAAAAATACACCATCGTCACGTCACACTTTTTTGTGACACCCTGTATAACCAAAATTATTTTCCTGAAATGCACCGTGGGTTAAAGGTAACGTCTGCAAATATAAAAATTTTACAGTAAATAATAAATGAGCCACATAAGACGGGAGGTGAACTGCAGGATCCTGTATAAAAACCCATAAAAAATGAAAAATATTGATTTAATTTTAATTTAACAGCACTATTTTTAATGGAACTTTTGTAAATAATAGAAAAGCCAAAAAGATGGTTTATGTTTAAAATTTATTGGTACATTTTTCGCCATTTTATAAATTTTAAAAATATTTGTAAATTGGACCCTTTAAAAGTTAAAAAGCCGATCTTCCGGAAAATGATTGTTTATGATATGTATTGTTTTAAAGGGTAAATGTGGATGCTGGTCGACGAGAAGCTTTTTTTAAACTCACAATTTAAATATTTTACGGTGATATTTTTAGCGTAATAATTGTAATTTTCCAATTAAATAGTTATTTTCCTAACAAGTGCGCAAAGTGATACTTTTCCGCACGCGACTGCCGTCAAGTGTGGAAAAGTCACTTTGCGCAAGCGTTAGGAACAAAATTTTTCCTACGAGCGTCAGATAATACCAATATTAAAGCAATGATTATTTTTTAAATTATGTTTAATCCGAAAGAACTACTACAACATATTTATAAATGGAAATTATTTGTTGATAACATTTACAACAAAAGAACAGTTATTAGCATATTGTAAATTAATTGCAGAACCTGTAATTTCATTTAGCGGGTGGCTTATGGAAGCGCTTATTGTACGGTTTGATGAAGGTTGACTTAGCTCAGGAGGGGAGTTGTTCATGGTCAATATTTTATTGGACATATCCTTTTTCTGATTTGTGGATTAATCAATGTAACTCTCAGCTACAGCCGTTGATTTCCAGCCCCCAAGTCGCTTGACATTGGTAATTCCTTCTCCAGAATCCGCTAACATAGTCGCAGAGGATCGACAAAAACTATGTCCAGAGTACTCTTCTGGATTTTTTAATTTTAGGTATGCAGCAATTTCTGAAGGCATTTTACCTATTAAATTTATTTCCACACATTGCGTACTGCATGCTCCTTGTTTATACTGGACAAAAAAACGTCTGTGTGGGGTATGTGGTTTTCGCAAATTTGCATATTTACGGTACAATTGCAGATAAAGTTCGTTATTTGTTTCATCGGTCACTACAAAGATTCTGGAAGTGTTATTTTTACTGTCAGGAATTTTCACCACTATCAAATTTTCATTATCCTGTATGTCATCAATCATTATTTTTGTAAGTTTATCTCTCCTACAAGCACCGGCTAATCCAAAAATTGTAGCAACTTTTATTAGAAGGTAAATATTATCAGGTGCTTCTTTCATGAATCTTGAAACTTCTTCTTTGCTGAAAGTTTTTGATTTCTTTGGCCGGTATTCCATCTTTTGGTGTTTAAGTAGTGATGTTAGCTTGAAATATGAACTTTAATCAAGGTTTCTTTTCACTTTGAGGACACATTTTAACATAGAGTACTTACTCCATAAAGTATTAGGTTTATATGTTTTTTGCAAATCCGCAAAATAGGCCAAGAACACTTCTTCTTTAATACTTTTTGTCCCCTTGCTGGAGCACCAGTTTTCGAAATGACTATATTGATTCTCATATTTTTCACGAGATTTTGCTGGTAATAAAGTCAAACTTACGGTATTTGCTGCATCCAGGATAGAATCTGGTAGCTCCTCATCGGAACTACTCATTTTAAATAATTATTTTTGTCGGATTTTTATTTAATTAAAAAAAGATACTATAACGCCTTTTCATTAAAAATGCTTGTTTGTATTGCAATTCATTTGTGCAATTGCTTGTTCATATGGAAACGAAGAAAAAATCTGACATTTGTTAAAATCACCAAGATTACATATTGTTGCTTGACTTGTCATAATCATTTATTATTATTATACAGGGTAATTAAAACAATGTTTTTTTTTGTGTTTTAGTTGAAATATTGAAAATTACGAAGTAACAAACAAAAAAGAGAATAAACTAAAACTTGCAATGGCTTCGTATATTGCATGAAATAGCCTACAATTACTAAAATACATATAAATCTTGCTTACCTGTAAGATTTTGGAGAAGTTTTACTTTTTCGCACGGCGTGCAGAAAAGTTTACCTTGTTGCACGTCGTGCAGGAAAGTCCACTTTTCCGCACGCTCGTAGGAAAAACCCCAAATTTTATTCCACAATTTATGAAATTTATTAAGCGCATATGGTTTATACAAATTTTAATTAAAAAATAATAAAAAGTTACATAGTTATGAACGATAACGTAAAGTTAAAAAAATTCCCTTCTCAACGACATTGGTTTCTCGAAAACGGGTTATCTGAAAAAAATATTGGAGTTTATTATAATCTTTATAATTGTAGTTATCGTTGCATGGCAATTTTTTTAATTTGGCTTTTTCACAAAATGGCGATCAATTAAATATTTTTTCATTTTATCGCTTTTTTTTTGGACTCAAGCAATCTTAAAAAATAGAAAGAATCAAAATTTTCCAAGTCAGCCCACCATAGAAAAAAGGGGCAACTCGTACCAAGTATGCCTTTTTAAATAGTGAAAATTGACTATGCGTTGATCAATTACACAGGTCCACAAAAAAAGTGTGTGCTAGGTGTTGGACTAAGATTTTCTGGCATATTTTTTTCCGCTGGACACAAATCTAAAGTCAAAACTGGAGGTCATACAGCATATAATCCAGAAAAACCCAAAAAAACCCCTACGGTACATTTACCGACAGAAACCTTCCACCACGAAATGTTTGGACTACGACTATATAAACTATAAGGGATACAAAAAATTTCACACAATTCACAAGCTTTTCAAATTGTCTATAAAAAAGTTATATAAATACAGTGAAACCTGGTTAACTGGGATTTCAAGGGACCAAGGATTTTGTATCATTTAAAGAGGTTTTCGTTTATCCAGTTCTCCAATTAGACAGGTTTAAAATAGTTGTTGTCTCATTATTTACAGATGCCTCCGCTTATAGAGGTCGAAATGTATCGTTATTCCATTTATAGAGGTGAAAATGTTAATAAATCTATTAAATATACTGCGCAAAAGTTGAAAAAATGTTTCACTTATACAGGAGATTAAGCTACAGAGATCCAGTCGATCTTGGTCGTATGCCGATAATTTTTTGCCATTTTTTTTGTTTCATTAAATTTCGTTTGGTTTGGATGGCATATTGGGCATAAATTGTTTTAAGGTTGCTATTTTTACATTGGCTAGGTCTACTTTCTAGGCCTAAGCAGAACTAACCGCAGTCATCCTGTAATCTATAAATAATCAGCGTCTAGTCAATATTTACTATTTAAAAGTACATACTAGGTACGATTAATCCTTTTTTTCTACAGTGGGCTGACGGTCCATATAAATTTGGCGAAAAGTGTGAAAACCGGTTCTGAACATTAAGCTGAACGCTTGGTTTTGTCTGGGAGCAGAGTGGGAGAAATCAAAGCAGGATAGGAGAAATGTACAGCATGTTGCTTAACATTTTTCCTTGCTTGCTTTGACCGCCACTTCTCTGCTCGCTCGTTTAGCGCAATGTTCGGTGCCGTTTTTCATACTTTTTGCCAAACTTATATAAAAATCCAAGGTATATAAGTTATAAATAATTAAATTATAAATGTTTTATAAACCGTTTACCAAATTCCAATTGAAAATTAGAGTTATTAAGGTAAGTTCTCCAAAATCACTGTCAAATATTTAAACTGCGATGTTGACAGCGTCCGCGTTTGGTCTGTTTAAACAACATTTTATAAGCAATTATTTCCGTAATTATATTATTTTGGATCAGCTCTTTAACTAAATTCAAGTTATGAATTTTTGAAAAATGGAGCCCAAGTCCCCTTTAAGTAAGTTTGTCGTTGCTAGGTACACTCACAGATCCGGATGCACATTTGTTTGTAACACATAACGCTGTAACGGCTTAACGGGTTTTAAAAAATATCTCTAATGAAAATTGGCGCCGGTAGTGAAGTTGTTCCTTGCAATTAACTTATTAATTTTTATGGGTTCTACTTGCGCATATAACAAATAGCTATAAGCACCATAATTGCAGAGATCATAAATGCTAACGAGTTGTTTTATTTGAATATTTATTTTTTTTAATTTATCTACGCTTTAAAAAGTTTAGAATGGGTATGTTTTAACGGATTTAACAATAAAAGTTAAAGGCCTTGCTAGTTATTTACTATTAATGGGGTCGTTTACCTTTTTTCATTTCTGTTATTTTACCCATATATAACAAGGAAATACTTAAATTTTATTTCAAATAAACTGTAAAGGAATATGCAGCATCCGTTAAAAAGTCCGCATCCCATGTGATTTTTATTATTACTAAATTTAAATGGAATTGAGATAAGTTTCAGCTACAAATTCAATTAAAAACCTTGTAGACATGCTCGCCTAAATGACACTAGTACAGTGGATGGGGAAAAAAAGGTGTTTGACCTCCGGATTTTTTTGTACAGTTTCAATTTTTATAAAAATTTTGAATTAAGTTGCTTTTACCCTCTAGATCAAAGTTTGCTTAGGTTGCGTTTTTTATTTTTAGGGGGTAAAAACCACCCCTTATGCTAAAAAATTAAAAAACCATAGAAATAGACCTTATGTAAGATCATAGCTAAATATGTAGAATGAATCTATTTTCATGTTGTGAGTTATATCTAACATCATATTTGTAACGTTTCAACCCTTTAAAATCACCCTTAATAAGAGAATTATAAAAAAATGTTTTTCCCATTTTAAAATTATTTAATAAACCTTTTATTGTAGAAAAAAAATAACAGTTTACGATAAAATATTTAACTACCATAACTCAACCTTTAAATAACCACCCCTTGTAAGATTTTGTTTGACAAATTAAAACGATTTAATGATACATAATTATAATCCCGGAAATGAAGCTAAAAAATTTGGAATTAAGCACTTCTAACCCTCTACTTCAAATTCTACTTTATGGTGATGTGCGCTGTTTGTTTTTTAAGGGTGAAAACTACCCCTAATTGTCATAACTTATAGAATAACATTTTAAACCTTAAGATGGGTAAAAGTTCATTTGGATTACTTGACTAATGATTTTTTTCTGCTTTAGAATACAATTTTAAAATATTTTAACCCTTAAAAATTAACCCTTGTTAGAGCTTCAAGTAACAAAAATACATTTACTCTATTGTATTGTATTGTATTGTAATGAACGGGGTCGCTCGGCTCTAGTGTAGCCCTCCTTCACTTCGACCTAAAGAGATCTTTTGTAAATACCCTTCGTTGTTTAGTGCCCGGTAATGCCTATACCTTTAGCAAAGTTCAGGATACTACGCGGTGCAAGCTGAATAATGTCTCTAGGAGTAAGATATACCCCTTCGAGGTATTTAAGCCGTTGTCGGGTCAGTTTTCTGCATTCACAGAGAATGTGTTCCGCAGTTTTGTTTGCCTCGTGACAAAACCGACATTGTTCATCCTCAGTCTTTCCCATTTTTTTGAGGTGATACCTCCAAGGGCCATGTCCTGTTCGGAAGTCGGTAACCAGTTTAAGTTCATTTTTTTGAAGTTCCAGTAGCTTCTTTGTGTACTTTGGTGAATGCAAAATAAATCTCTTCGCCTGCCTTTGTCCTGGGATGTTGTTCCCTTTCTTCTCATGTTCTGAGTTCCTCGTAGAGGTGGCCTCTAGTGGTGCCACAGAAGGGCTCAGGTCCATAGAATG
>JAHBCN010018250.1:0-17275 GCA_019359885.1 Listronotus oregonensis
ATATATATATATATATATATATATATATATATATATATAAAGGTACTAAATTTCTTGGGTATCGGTCCAGGAGAGGGCTAATTAAAGTGAAACACTTCTTAGTTTAACGAGCTTTCGAAAATATTTATTTCCTTCCTCAGGTCTACAATATGGAAAACAAAAAAAAACATACAATCAAAAAAAGCAAATCTTTCTTAATTTTAGGTATACTTACAACTAAATACATTATTTAGAAGTTGGTAACATCAACAACAGCTGAGTTTTTGAAAAATTCATATATAATAATATGAATTCAAGATTGCAGGTACGACCCTAGCGGCCATTTTAGAGACTTGAAAATAATTTCCAGCTATTTCTCTTGGCGACTTTTACTAAAAATATTTTTCCCCAAAGCTGTGCGATAAGCATTTTCTGAGATACAGCCGGCGTCCTTTCTTATTTGGACACCCGGTACATTGACTTCCTTTACATTATATTTTCTTCCCTAATGACGACCTCGAATTAATCTATGGCTATAGTAAGAAGCTGACGACATTTTAAATTATAAATCATAAAAGCACATTGTAAATAACCCTAACGTATTAAAATTTAAAATACTTCGTGACCACCTTCCTCGTGACATATCGTGTAAAGGCAACTTATAAAATATTACTGTTGGTAAATTATAGGCAGTCTCGCTACCAGCTTTCCCCGATAAATCAAAAATTATACTGACATCAACATAAATAACTAAGGGATTACTTATTTAAATATTAAAACTTATAACTAATAATAACCGATTGTCGTGATGCATACGAGTATATTTACTTTTTCCTTCTTACATTAAAGAAATTTTGTAGTTTTTTTTTACTTATCAGATCCATCGCCGATGTTATTCAAATTTCGTATATGGGGTTTCTTTGGGGCGCTGATCACGAGACTGGAGTCATTTTTTGTTGGGACCTTCTAGTTTTTGATTTAGAATGCCCCACTTTGATAACAACCTCAAACTGCACAAACTTTCCTAAAATTGCCTTCTTAAAATTGGTTAGTTCTGGAAAAAATAAAATCGAAACCTATTTATGACAGGCCCCCCACAGTGAGTATTTACTATTGAAAGTGGCTTTGATAATGGGAATTACTGAGGCTTGTAGATGTGATGAGTTAACACATTTAAAAATGGGGAATGTTCAAGATAAAGGAAATTATTTATTTGTTTTGTTGCCAGCAACAAAAACTAAAAAAAACAGGAAGTTTTACTCTTATTAAAGAAAAATTTTCAGTCGTCGATGTTGATTTGTGTAAAAAATACCAGCCACAGCCGCTTTATTGTCTTTTATGTACAAGGTGTTCCGAATTCGGGCCTCATCATTGGGATCTCGAAAACCTAAAGAGATATGGGGTCGGTTAAATGGAGCAAAGTAGCGCACTTTGCAGTATCTTGAATTATTTCGGTTTAGAATTCCTGCGCTAGTAAAATAAGCCTCGTCCGACCATATCACCTTTCAAAATGTCTATAGTCCTGCATTATTTGTAGGTACCAGTTGCAGAAATCTATCATACGTTGTGCGTCACCGGGGTGCAGATGTTGGACGAGTTTATATTTGTAGGGTTTGAATTTATGCTTTTTAAGTATTAATTGGGTTCTTGATTTTTTTACCCCCATTCTTTATACACTTTTCTGCATAACGTGGATAGATTTGCTATAACAGAGGTCACACCATTCATTTGGCCTTCTTCCCTGTTGCCTTTGTTGTAAGACTTAGGCCTTGGTTTGTTGAAAGATCTATACCCGATTAAAAATTCTTTTATCTGGCTGCTGTCTTTCTGGATATCTACGAAAAATGAGAATAGATAACTAATAGTTTATATTAAATAATAGTAACTTCTAATTACTATTTTCATTTTCATTACTTTTAAAATTTTGTCAAAACTTACCTACTAAAATATAGCTTCGAGGCTTTATTCGCATCTTCGTTAGTTTTGATAAAACAAACAAACATATCGTGTTTTTCGTAATTTTCAAATTTATTATTTTCTACCATAATCTGTTTTTTCTATAAACACTATTTGGCACTACATACGGGAAAGTAAAAGTACAAAATTATGTACTATATATATATATATATATATATATATATATATATATATATATATATATATATATATATATATATATATATATATATATATATATATATATATATATATATATATATAAATATATATATATATATATATATATATATATATATATATATATATATTTGACATTACTGTTAGAAATATACGATAAGAGATATTTATTTTTTTTCTCCTCCGTCATGGCTATCCATGATTCTTATAACATGCTGAGCGGCATTAGTCTTATACCCGGTTGCAGAAAGCGTGATTAGTACTTTGAATGTTTAACGAAATGTCAGATTTTGACAGGTTGCCTATTAAAACCAATGAATAACACTGACATAACGTTCTGTTAAACATTCTAAACCTTGATTACCTTTTGTGCAACCCGGGGATAATCTACTACAAAAGGTATTGAAAATATTATGTGGTTTTATATTTACGGCCACAGCCTACTGCGTAGAAATCCATATTAATACGAAAAACCTGAAATTTTTACCTTTTACATAAAAATAATTATGGACAATTATATATTTTTAACGGCGGTTTGCACCACTGTGGTTTAAGCAGTTTTAAGCCCTTCTTAACCTAAGTTGCAGTGAGACGGTTGTCATGGGACAATAGTCACATTCAATACGTCCCTTAGTTAAGAAAACAGAAAACCACAACGGTGCAATTGGCCATAAGAAGATCTTAAAGCGGCGAATAAGATAAGAAAATAATATACAGGGTGTTCCACTAAAAAACAGGTTTGGTCAATATCTCAAAAGTTATAGCTCTGGGTAAAAAACTAAGTATGCCACTGAATTTTACGTAAAAAAAACTTTTAGAATCCGTATTTACTTTTTCAAAAAGTAAAGTAAAAAATAAACAATTTTTAATTTCGTCTTGTATAGTAAAAACTAAGAGGGCTATAAAAATTTTGTTTACAGCATTGAAACTTTGCCAAAAAAATAGGACAGTGAGCCGCAAACCGCATCTTTCTATCTTTTAAAATAAAGGATCTAGTATAGAAAACTATACGAAAATTGGACACCCTGTACAATTTTCTGATTTAAAAAATTGTACTATTAATGTATAAAATAAATAAATATAAATGATTTAAAATTTATTACATTTTAGTTTATTTTTCTTTAACGCACGCGTTCATAAAAGACTGTGTTTTCGACGTCATAATGACGATTGAAAAATTATTATTTCGATACAATTTAAGAAAAAATTAATTATTCTATTGTAAAATGACATTAGCTTTTAGTATAATGGTTTTGTAAATAATAAAATAAGTTATATCGATTTCAGGCAATTACTGTCTAATTTACTTTTAATTAGGGTACAATGAACTTGACTGATTAATGTATAAGTCAGTTTGAAAAAGGAAGGAAACAAAACAATACATCAAGACAGACAATCAAGGCCAATAAATTTTTCTTGAATTAAAAGTAATTAATCAAAAACAATTGTTTCTTTAACAGTTCCGTTTAAAGCCCGCATTGTCTAATAAATGGCATTGATATACTGACAAAACTTTTCATGATTGTAATTGTTGTTAAACATGATATAAGAAGTGGATAATTTTCATTTGATTAAAGCGAATTTACTTAAAAAGGTTATTTTTTAGTTAAAAAAAACAGGAAATTCAAAAATTTAGTAAAAAAAAAACAAGTAAGATTAAAATTTTAAGTTTTTATTACCTGAAATAGAAAAAGACAGCTTGATATTTGTATTTATTTATTTAAACATTTTATCCAAAGAATATATTTATTTATATATATATATATATATATATATATATATATATATATATATATATATATATATATATATATACATTATATATATATATATATATATATATATGTATATATATACATATGAATATATATATATATATATATATATATATATATATATATATATATATATCTATTTATCATTATCATATATATAAATATATATATATATGATACACGATTTGAAGGTAATTTTAATGCAATAGAGTTAATACATATGGTATGGCTCCAGATTGAAAGAGAACGACAACAATTTTCCTTGTTCCACTTCCAATACATAATGCAGAGGGATGCAGTATAAGCGTCCAGCTATTTTCTGCATAACTTAAAGTGATAGAAACATTACATTATTCTGAGGGGATAGTCAGCTCGGGTATTGCGAAGCTCAGCTGGGCAATGTCTTTGAGCATTTATTATAATGAGAATGCTTTTGAGTTCATTTTTAGAGTTATTTTTTCATTACTAGGATTACTATTATTTTCATTAATTTTTAAGAATGTTATGAGGATGGGCTGTACATAAACATGTATTTAAATACTGACTAACGAATCATTAAACCCACTCTTTATAATTACAATGTTTGACATTTTTTATTTTAATAATTAGTTTATCTTTTCTCTTACATACTAAATGCCAAATTTTGCCACCATGAGCGCTAGTGTATAATCAGCAAGGTCACGCAGGTTTTCTATGCAAAAGTATTAAAACGTTATAAGAGCCATCTCCTTCTAATTAAATAAAATCAAGAAAGTTTAAAGGTGTATGGAAGCCCTATGCTATGGCACATTCGATCAAAAAATGTCCAGCCCAGTATGAAAATAACTGTCAAAGTTGGCCCCGCCGATTCTGCGCAGTAACAAAATTCCACGAAATAATTTAATGTGTTGCCTACACTTACACACTGATAAATCAGTGTGAAGTTAGCCAACACATTATAATTTTATGGGAGCCGGAGTATACCGTTTCTTAAATTGATCAAAACCTTCTTATTTTAGTGATTAATGTTTATTAAATTGTGACTATAATTTTGTGTTTATTGTTTGTTACTTATAATATCGTAAAAAAATAACTAGAGGTTGTATGGTTTTGTCTTGCAAATCCAAGGGTAACATACCCGTCTTTTTAACTTTAAGTAAGTATTTTTTATATTTAAATTAGGTGCTTCTTATAAGGCGTAACGTTAGGTAACCGAATAAATAATAATATATCAATTATGAATAATAGAAAATGAAAATTTCATAGGAAATATTAGTGAGAAAAATAAGGCAATCTTAACTATCTTTTAGATGATTTCCACAATGTTTGTGTATTTTTGTGGATTATTAAAAAGAAATAAGGTTTACATTTAGGTACTTTTATTTCATTTAATAATTTAGTACACTCTTTTAAAGGATCAAAATTATTGATTACTGGGCAGACCAGACAAATTTTAATATATACAGGTCCCTCTAATTGAATGAAAGGAAGTACAATTTTGGTACGGTTTTTTGGGGCGCTGATTACAAATCTAAAAATCGGCAATGTTTCGTTTTCGAGATATTCATCATCAAAATCGAAAATCAAACTAACCTTATTTACACTATTCCTCTTCTTTTTGCACAAAATTCTTGATTTTTACACTAAATTGGCACACAATATTTCACAAACACCTTTTAAAAAATTTTTTTATGTTTATTTTACACCTTTTTTACACTTTTATTTTTTAAGCAAATATGGTTGCTGCCTTTGAACTTAAAAGTTCGCAATTTAATGGAAAAAAGATGTAAAATAAATAAAAATACAAGGTTTTAAAAGGTGTTTATAAAATATCGTGTGCCACTTTAGTGTAAAAATCAAGAATTGTGTACAAAAAGAAGGAAGAATATAGTGAAAATGAGGTTAGTTTAATTTTCAACTTTGATGATAAAGATCTCGGAAACGAAACGTTGCCGAAAAGATATTTTTTCAGATTTGTAATCAGCGCCCCAAAAAAACCCTTGTATACCAAATTTGATCAAAATCGGAGAGGAGGCAACTTTCGAGACAATACCATTTGTTTAAAAATAAATTAGATTTTTGGTTTGTTAATCTTGCATTATCAACTTTTTAAGCTCGACAGACTGTACACACATAATATTTACAATTATTACAATGGATACTCAGGTACCAAAGGTTCCTAAACATTTTTAACCACTGTTATTCGGTCTCATGAATGTTTGTTATTAGTGAAAAGTATATGCCTAAAAAGCAGTTATAAAAATTTTCACTTTTTAATGTACAACCAGAATCTTAGGATTAGATTAAACTAATTTACACTATCTTGCCCTTCTTTTATCACAAAATTGATGATAATTACATAATTCTATCATACAATGTTTGAAATTTATTTTAAAAAATCGTTTTTTTATTTATTTACAAAGATTTTTGGTAAAAATACAAAACTTCCAAAAATATCGACCATTTAAATAGAAGGCAGTAAAGTGGCGCCATCTATTCTTCCCATATTATATCAGATGATATAAAATCTAATATTACACAATAATTTTAAATATTCTATAGTAGTATCCTCTAATAACCAACAATTTTGTGCAAAATAAAAAAACAGTGAATGTTGGAATTTGACATTTGATGATGTCAATTTTATAGATAGTAACAAAGAATTATGGAAATCCGGCCCTGACCTACTATTCATTGCGCAAATTCCGCGAGGCCAACCCCCTATTCCCGCTGCCCTGCACGCCTGGACAATTTTGTTCTACAGTATTGGGCTTCCATACACCTTTAAACTTCCTTGAATAAAATAGACAAAGTTGAAGAACTCATTTCTAAAAGTATTAAACGACAGAAAAAATTTAAGTTAGTCTCACTATAACATAATTGTTGTGGTAGAAAGTAAAACCAAAAAAAAAATTAACCTTAGAAATAAAACAGTACACGACAAGATGGGAAATTGATTTATTTGAAAGAATTCAAAAACAATTTAGATAGAATAGATATAGTTGTATTTCGTAAACGTATTAGTAGGAAGAAGAAGAAACGTATTATACCTTTAATCTTTTTTTCAGGTGAGTCGATGACCATAAATTTTAAAGAATGATGATAGATGACTACATTATGGAATAATCCTTTAAAATATGTTTGGGATATGCCCATCTTGTCCCGAACCCATAGAAGGTGAGCCAAACAAAAAATGTTTGTTTTCCTTAAACCGGAAATTATTACAGTTAAAATACAAAATGTTTAACCTTCACTGGACTGTATTTATGTTAAGCTTATTTCGTGCAACAATTGTTGTTAATAAGTGTACAGAGAAGTGGTCTACACAATGCAAATGTCTGGTAAATGCGTCAGTAAGTTCACTGGGCGAGGCGACATCGACATGTCTGTCTGAACTAGAGCAAGGTTATTTAGGTGGAGCTCACTGAATATTATACCAACCGTCAACAAATGCAGTTACACCCACGCCCATCACAAAAATTCTTATTATTTAAATGAAGATATAAACTTATACTTTTATTAATTAGTCCAGTAAACGAAGGTGTAGACCTGAAGATCAGGTCGGACCGTCACATTTTTTTTGCAGATATTAATGTGAACATTGACCAGAGACAACAACGAGACGAGTAACTGGTCCTTAAAATTTGTCCATTGCTTTTTATCTCTTTTTGATTACATAACTTCCTATATGTATGTCTTTGTCACTCATCAGGGCAACCGATCGTAGATGGAGCAGTCATCGCTTTTTTCCTGGCTGCCAAGTTGATTACAGATTCTCTATTTAAGCTTTGCGCAGATTTTTGGTCTTTTTTGACACACGCGAGATTAAGAGACAGAAGATACACCTGAATAAAAAAATGTTAACCTGACAACGCTGCTTCAGGAAAGTGACGACGGTCGATCGATTTTGTGTTTGACATTTTTGTAAATGGCCGTTTTGTTTGAGTAATCTGTTTACGGTTTTTGTGATTTATTGTGCGATTTTAATAATTTTCCACCCAAATTTTTTTACTTTGACTTTGATTATTGACTTCTATTAGTGATTAGTGTATATATTTGATTTGTGCTTTTTAACAGACAATTTAAGTCAACAGTAAAGGAGTTCTGTAAAAAGTGTGAATCTGCAAGAATAATTCCTCAATTATGTTCTAGACTACTGATAGCCCTTGCTATTCACCCTATTTTTAACAGCCAATATGGGAGCTATTACGTGCCTTGTTTGTGGGAGGTCTCAAAGATGCACTCATTTTCTGGAAATCTAGAGAGGTATGATAAATAAAAACTTTCTTACATATCTACATGAAAGGGCTTTTCGAAAACGGTGATCAGTTGAACCCGATTGATAAGATTACTAATCTTAACTTTTGGAAAGTAAACCAAGATTGGTTTACTACTGTTCGGAAAGTCTAAGATCAATCGGATTATTAACAGCTAATATAATCTTTTCTAACCTGCGGTCTTGGTGGGTAAAAGGCAATTATTTTGATAAAGAGTAATTTCACCGAATCCTTTTGGATAATGGGACTTTAGAAGGTGTTAAATACATTCCAAAAGATTCAATAAAAATTCTTTGTTTATGTTTATAAACAACGTGTTTTTCTAAGGGCGGTTTTTTGGGATTTTCAGAGTCTTCGAAAATGCTCGGGTCTATCGGGAAATAATAGATAATCAAGGAGATCGGCTTTCAATGCACATCATTCGAAAGCTTAGATTGCCCTCTTTTCTATGGCACGTTTTTCCAATTTTTTTAGTTCTCCGGAAAATCGAGAAAATTCTTACCCCAATAAAACCCGTTTTTTTTTTTGATGATTACTTTCTCTTCGTGCTCAAAATTTTTAAGGTTAACAACTGTATCAAACTAAACATGACAACCGTCCTAAGAAAAACACGTTGTTTATAAAAATACACAAAGAATATTTATTGAATCTTTCGGAATGTATTTAACACCTTCCAAAGCCCCATTATCAAATAGGATTCGATGAAATTACTCTGTATAAAAAAAAATATGAACAGATTGATAGGAGGGTCAAAATATCGAGCAAAAACTAACTTTGGCTGAAGTTTTCAATATTCTAGAAAAATAAAAAACGGAAACAGTGACAAGATATTATAGCTACAGATTTCTTTCTTTTAAATGAACTTTGAATCATGAAAAAAAATGCATTTTTTACTTGATTAATTTAAAAATGTGTCCGTCCGCTTAAAGTTACGGTGAAAAAATACGCGGCGCGTTTATGGTCGGTTATCTCAAAAACTATCAAATTTTTGACAAAGGTGATAGGAATAATTTTTGCAGCTAATAAACTGCTCTTCACTTTTGTCTCAACACGAATTGCGTAAGTGTCATATTTCGGGAGATATCGGCCAAAATAGTTAAAAAAAGGAACTTCCTGGCTCTTGAGGACCATTTTCAGGCCCTTGCGGACATTTTCCTATCTATGATATTTTTAGAGGTCAATGTACACATTAATATCTGCAAATTAAAAAAAAAATGTGACGTCCCGTCCTGATCTTCAGGTTTGGGGTCTTTCCGGCCTTCATTTACTGGCCTATAATGCAAATGTCAATAATTTAAATCTTATTATATTAAGCAAAAACCATTGTAGGCCAGTCACAGAAGGCAGAAATAGGGTACTACCACCAGAATCCTAATAACTGCATCGATTTTTCTAAAAATTTAGATTAAACTTATCTTATCCTCCACTTTAAAAGTTATATATGCTTTTTATTTTTACGGGGTAAAACCTACCCCTTTATTATCCCTAGAATTACAAGCCGAGGTAGATATCTACCCCGGGTAAATTTTGATAAGTAAATAATAATAAGTAAAATCGTAAGTGTACTTTTGAATATTTTTTAAATTTATTATACCCTTCTATTTTTTTATATTTTCCATGAGAGAAACAGAAATACATATATTCTTAAAAACCAATATTTATTTGATTTTCCATTGAATAGGGTTTTCAATTTGCTTGAACTTTCAAAGTCCCAAATAATTAGACTTTTTTAGCAAAACATCCTTATGGTACATTTTTTCTTAAAGCCTTGTGTGATCTCTTTAAAATCCCGTTCGAAATTTAAAAATCGGTTGTTTTAAAAGATAGTTACAAATTTTTGTTTATTAAATGACGGTTTGGCTGTTTTTCGGTACTTATACCCATTTAAATCAATTTTTAACCAACTAAAACTAAATCTTGATAAAATTTAAAATTGGCAAAATTTTATGGATTTGAGTCAGCACGGGATTTTTAAATTTTAGTATTTTATTTTGGAGGTCCAAATAAGCTTTTTCTTTCATTGGGAACCTTGTAGCTATACAGGGTGATACCAAAAATAAAAGCCAAACATTCTTAAAAATATGTATTTTATTTATTACAAAATACTGTCTGTTACCCTAGACTGATAAAATTATGCATTTTTTATATAAAAAGAATATTTATCCCATACAAGGTACTTTTTTTTATCGTGTACAGGGTTTTTATCTGTCAAATCCTACAGGGTGCACGATTTATTAATGAACCAACAAATATACAGTCTAGTCGGATTAAATATAATATATTATTCAGTTATTATTATAACCTATAGAAATTCCAACTTGGCAATAACTCATTCAAAAGATAAGGTGTCCCTCCAAAAAGTCATTTTTAAAACCGGGTGAACCAAAATTATATGGCGGTTTTATTTATATTTTTTTTTCCAGTCATACTGAAACCGCTGTTGTAAAAAGATTTTTTCCCGATCTACATATAAACATACTGGGTGATGTAAAAAAGATGTTTCGAAAATGACTTAGTATTACGAAAATGTAAAAAAAATTTAATACAAACATGAATAATAATCAATGCATCTTAAGAAAAATACAGTTTTGGGGTTTTAAGGAAAACCCTTAATCTTTTAAACAAAAATGACTATTAAACTTCAAACAGTAAAAGTTAGATACTGTTTGTAAGGGGACAATTTTTATTAGTACTCATAACAACAATGATGTATTAATTAGTATTATTCATTTAAATCAAACTAAGGCCATTGTTTAACCTTATTAAAAACCTAATACTAAAATGTTTTTAAAAGAAAGAAAAATTTATAAGAAAAGAGATGAAAAAGATTATAAACAGTTAAGAACTTGTGGCTTTTCAACGGTCTATTGTAGCGTCCAAAACAGTTGTAAGTAAAACAGTTGTTGGATTTTTCCGTTGAAAATTTAATATCCCAGGTACCATATTAAACTGGCAAAGGGCACATACGCCAAGCGTTCTGGCAGCCACTTTGCATGTGCAATAGGTACCCGAAAAAGGATCACCATTTTTTTTGGAATGGAGAAAGCAAAATGAAATGAAAATACTATGCTTAATAGCTTGCGTAAACCTTGAAAATTCTTTGCTCTTATTTCCAGGTTCAAATTGTTGAACTTGAAAAATATATTCATTATTTGGTTCCCTTTCAACGGTATTTTAAATATAAGCTGAAGAAAGCCTCACTTAATAGGTACCAGGTTTTAAAATAACATGGTCTATATTATTATTTTCCATATTTACCCATGCACCACCACCCAACGTAAAATTAAAAAAAAAGTTTACCCTTGTATATTGAAAAATTACGCCTTTGTATTCTAAAATTGGGTTTTTGGCTTTTAGATATGGGACTAACTTCCTTAAGGAAAAAAATATGAATAAAACCGCCATAAATTTTGGTTCACCCAGTATCTAAAAATGACTTTTTTGGAAAGACTTGTATTTTAAAAATGAGTTACTCCAAGTTGCGAAATTTTGGGTTATAATAATAACTGACATAATATGTTATATTTAAACACATGGAAGGGAATAGACGTCAACGCCATCTACTGACCAAAGGGGGGAAGCAACTCCTCTCAACTTACGGTGTCAACAGACTTGCCGAGCTTTAATGTTACAAACATTTGGAAATGTTGCCCAATTTCTTGTACGGACTATTAACAATAGTGTAGTTAATTTTTCTTTGTAGAGATTTATAACGATTTTACCGGGTTTCGATCTATACGATCTGATATGATCGAAACCGGTCAAAGATTGTCGTTGAAATCTAAAAAAGTTAGTTAAAAAATTTAAAACACTATTAATTATTTTTTGTTCATTAATAAATCGTGCACCCTGTAGGACCCTGACAAAAAACCCTGTACACGATAAAAAAAATTTCCTTGTATGGGATAATACTTTTTATATAAAAAATGCATAATTTTATCATTAGGGCCCGACAAAGTATTTTTGAAATAAATAAAATAATATTTTTAAGAATGTTTGGCTTTATTTTTTTTGGTATCAAAACCCCGTATAGCTACAAGGGGCGCAAATGAAGAAAGAAAAAAGCTTATTTGGACCTTCCAAAAAACACTAAAATTTCAAAAAAATCTGCCGGTAACTCAAATCCATAAGAAGTATGCCATGTCCTTTGCTCTTCACCATTCTCTTGGCATCAAAAAACGAAAAAATTCGAAAATTCATAAGATAGATTACTGCTTTCAGAACGATTTTAGGAGAAAAAAAAATTCAGTGGGGTAAATAATCACCCCGGTTTGTACTTTAGAGGTAAAAAATAAGTGTGTAGTTGTAGGGTTAAAAAATAAAAAAACAACAACGGTTTAGAGTGTTTAACAAAACGTCATTGTCATTGTTATTCAATGATTTTAGTAGGCAACCTGTCAAAATCTGACATTTTGTTAAACATTCTAAACCGTTGTTAACTTTTAACAATTGCTAAGTCCATTGCTAAATTTAACAACGCTATCATCACTCGACCGTAACGGCGGTTTGCACCACTGTGGTTTAAGCAGTTTTACGTCCTTCTTAACCTAAGTTGCATTGAGACGCTGTCAAATATTATGACAATAGTCACATTCAAAACGTCCCTTAGTTAAGAAAACAGAAAACCACAACGGTGCAATTGGCCATAAGAGTTATAAAACAGTTTTTGCATTTTTTCAGAAATTAGTTTCTAACAATTTTTTTTCGGATCTTTTTAATTTTACTTTTACAGCACTGGATATCAGTAACAAATACTGATATTAAAAAAAGGCCGAAATATATGTAAATTAGAAAACCTACTAGAAACGTAAAAAATATAAACGCAATCGTTGATTGCTATATAGCGTGTCCATAAGTGGTCCTAAATTAGTCCATTAGTCCTTTTTATTTGTTTTAGATTTTATGTTAAAACATTCTTGAAAATAAAAAGTAAGGGCTATTGCTAACACGAAGTGGAGATACTTTAAAATACTTATTAGCAGTGGCGTATATTGACTAAAAGAAGTCGAGGCCCAACTGTTTAATTTAAAAATTTAATTAAATAATATCGGTAAAAAATTGAACTATTTTTCAAAATTACTTAATTTATATTCAAAAGTGGAGGGGAGCTTGTGCATGCCTTTCCCTCAGTTGGGTAACTTTTGAATAAAAATTCCTTTTATTTTTTTTTGTGGTCTATCAAATATTTTTTACACTTTTGTTTTGGTTTCAAAAAAAATGCCAATAGTTTTTTTTCATCTTGATTATAATTTTATTTTTATGTCTGCCACAAAAAATAATTTGTTATTTGTAATATCACGTCATGAATTATACTTAGAATTTACAACATTTTAAAAGCAAATTCTAAAAGCAATAATTTTAATTATTTTTTTGGATAATTGTCTCAAAAATTGCCTTCACTCCGATTTTGATCAAATTTGGTATGCGGGGATTTTTTGGGGGGCTGTTCACGAATCTGTTTTTTTTACGGCAACAAAAGTTGAAAATCAAACTAATCTCATTTACACTATTCCTACTTCTTTTTGCGCAGAATTCTTAATTTTCACACTAAATTGGCACATAATATTGTATAAACACCTTTTAAAAGACATTTTTTTATATTTATTTTACACCTTTTTTTTCATTGTGCCAATTTAGTGTAAAAATTAAGAATTCTGCGCAAAAAGAAGTAGGAATAGTGTAAATGAGGTTAGTTTGATTTTTAACTTTGCCGATTTTTTTTTTCAGATTTGTGATTTGGTCAAAATCAAGAAATTATACCTGTTTTTGACTTGCCTCCGGAATTTTGCCAAGTTTTTCTAATTTTAAAATAGTTTTTGAGGTAGTTTAATACGTTTCGCATTGCCACATTTCGCCAAGGAAGATAAAAGGTGTATGGAAGCCCAATGCTATGGCCCATTCGATCAAAAAATGTCCAGCCCAGTATGAAAATAACTGTCAGAGTTGGCCCCGCCGATTCTGCGCAATAACAAAATTTCACGAAATAATTTAATGTGTTGCCTACTTACACACTGATAAATCAGTGTGAAGTTGCCAACACATTATAATTTTATAAGAGCCTAGTACCTTTTTTGGATTGGGTCAAAACCTTCTTATTTTAGTGATTAGTGTTTATTAAATTGTGACTATAATTTTGTGTTTATTGTTTGTTACTTATAATATCGTAACAAAATGACTAGAGGTTTGTATGGTTTTGTCTGGCAAATCCAAGGGTAACATACCCGTCTTTTTAACTTTAGGTAAGTATTTTTTATATTTAAATTAGGTGCTTCTTATAAGACGTAACGTTAGGTAACCGAATAAATAATAATATATCAATTATGAATAATAGAAAATGAAAATTTCATAGGAAAATATTAGTGAGAAAAGTAAGGCAATCTTAACTATCTTTTAGATAATTTCCACAATGTTTGTGTATTTCTGTGGATTATTAAAAAGAAATAAGGTTTACATTTAGGTACTTTTATTTCATTTAATAATTTAGTACACTCTTTTAAAGGATCAAATTATTGATTACTGGGCAGACCAGGCAAATTTTAATATATACAGGTCCCTCTAATTGAATGAAAAAGTACAATTTTGGTACGGGGTGATTACAAATCTAAAAAATTCGGCAATTTTCGTTTTCGAGATATTCATCATCAAAATTGAAAATCAAACTAACCTTATTTAACTATTCCCCTTCTTTTTGCACAAAATTTTTGATTTTTACACTAAATTGGAAAAATATTTCACAAACACCTTTTTAAAACTTTTTATGTTTATTTTACACCTTTTTTACACTTTTTTTTTTAAGCAAATATGGCTGCTGCCTTTGAACTTAAAAGTTCGCAATTTAATGGAAAAAAGATGTAAAATAAATAAAAATACAAGGTTTTAAAAGGTGTTTATAAAATATCGTGTGCCACTTTAGTCTAAAAATCAAGAATTGTGTACAAAAATAAGGGAGAATATAGTGAAAATGAGGTTAGTTTAATTTTCAACTTTGATGATGAAGATCTCGGAAAAAGAAACGTTGCCGAAAAGATATTTTTTCAGATTTGTAATCAGCGCCCAAAAAACCCTGTATACCAAATTTGATCAAAATCGGAGAGGAGGCAACTTTCGAGACAATACCATTTTGTTTAAAAATAAATTAGATTTTTGGTTTCTTAATCTTGCATTATCAACTTTTTAAGCTCGACATACTGTACACAATAATATTTAACGGATACTGTTATAATGGATACTTCAGGTACCAAAGGTTACTAAACATTTTTAACCACTGTTATTCTGTTTTCATGAATGTTTGTTATTAGTGAAAAGTATATGCCTAAAAAGCAGTTATAAAAATTTTCACTTTTTAATGTACAACCAGAATCTTAGGATTAGATTAAACTCATTTACACTATCTTGCCCTTCTTTTATCACAAAATTGGTGATAAGTACATAATACTATCATACAATGTTTGAAATTTATTTAAAAAATCGTGTTTTTATTTATTTACAAAGATATTTGGTAAAAATACAAAACTTCCAAAAATATCGACCATTTAAATAGAAGGCAGTAAAGTGGCGCCATCTATTCTTTCCATATTATATCAGATGATATAAAATCTAATATTACACAATAATTTTAAATATTCTATAGTAGTATCCTTTATAACCAACAATTTTGTGCAAAAATAAAAAACAGTGAATGTTTGAATTTGACATTTGATGATGTCAATTATAGATAGTAAAAAAGAATTATGGAAATCCGCATTGACCTACTATTCATTGCGCAAATCCGCAGAGAACCCCTATTCCGCTGCCCTGCACGCCTGGACAATTTTGTTCTACAGTATTGGGCTTCCATACACCTTTAAACTTCTAGGAATTTTACAACCTGTCCGTTGATAAAATGGAATGAACAGATTACGTGTAGTGCGACGTTGCCTTGGTTTTCTTTAAGTGCTTTGTGGTGTTTTTATTAAAACTATTTACAAACATATTAAAAACTATAAAATGGTGCGTTAAAGTGTTTTGTGTAAAAAATTAGACTATTTACACGAAGATGTGTCTTTTCATAGGTAAGTTAGGTTCTGTTCGCTAGGCAATGTCTTTACAAAGGTCAGTGGCGTAAAATTACAATAGCCTAAAGGAAAGTAACAAGACCAAAAGTAATTTATGCATTGTACTTGTTTTATTTTATTAGAATATTATCGAATTTATTATTTTGTGAGTAGCTTTATAATATTGTGGAGAAATTATACATTATACAAAAGATCATCTAATATTTTAGGTTTCCCTCAGATCCAATGGCAAGAAACATTTGGTTTTCTCTTGTGGGAATCGAAGAGGGATAACATTTACCAAAGCACCCTGTGCTATGCTCGGACCATTTTAATCCACAGGATATTTTGGTTAAGGCAAACAATAGCAAATATTTAAGGCCTGGAGCCATTCCAAAAATCATACATCATTCTTTATGATTACCATTCAATGGATCTTACCAAATTAATCCTAATGAAATTCTTTAAAATTCGTATACATTATGAAACAATAAATATCCTGGATGAAACAAAAATAAATGGAACGATGAGTATAAATACCAAAACTATTTTATTTAGGAATAAGTAAGATAATATAAAGAAAGGTATTTCAATCCTGCAATGCATGATGGGAAATGTTTTAAGCGGTCGGCACGAGTGTGTCTTGCACACTAAAGTATTAAGACATAGTCGTGGCGGCGCGACCGCTGGACGTATTTCCCATCATAGATTGCACGATTGGAATACCTTCTTATATATTATCTTAGGAATAAGTAGATAATTTTTTTATTCTTGCCTAATTTCTTATATTTTATGTTATTGTTTGTGTACCTAATTATAATAAAAAGTATCCCCAGTTTTTGTAATTTTTTATTAATTTGTGGCCCAGCATAATTAGAACGATTTAAAAATTAATATTTATAGCTAATCGGAACTTCTAACATAAACCATACGCCACTGGTCGAAACTGCAAGTCTTTATTCAATGTTGCCTTGATCTGTCCTAATTTATCTTCTATCCTTTTTTCCCTTATATGATTTTATTGATAATGTGTGGGACATAACAAAGTGTCACCTAGGAATGAAATGTTAAGTCTTTTCTTTCTTTCGTCTGAAAA
>JAHBCN010018251.1:0-17309 GCA_019359885.1 Listronotus oregonensis
AATATTTTTTAATGAAAAATCACCTTCTGAAATAATGAACAAAAGGTTAGCCTATTTTACAATTAAATACATATTAAAAGATGAGCATATTTTTGGTTTTTCAAAAAATATCGAAAATCACCCTAGTAGTGGTTGGGACCCTTGGGTAGGCTGGACCTTGGACCCTTGGGTAGGGCGTCACGGCGAGCGCCATCTCTTGAGGAGAAGCGTCGTGTATCGGTGGTTGTCTAAACCATTACGACCTACGTCAACAATCTTAGGCTATCAGTAGTTAGAGTACAGCACATGTGTAAATATTTTAGGAATCTACGTCACAGACCAAATTACGTAAGTGTTAAAAAAATTCGAAAATAGGAATATGTGGTTCCATCTGTTGATCGTTGGTTGCCTACTTTTTTAGGAGGCTTATTTTGATTTAGTCTACTGGGAGTTTATTGTCGATGTTCTGCTGGTTTTGCTAAACGGTGAGCTTTATTCATGAATGAGCCAATTCCAATATTTATTCCGAAAATACACAAAATTCTTCAAATATGCCCGCTAAAGGAAAAAAAAATAATGCTGAAGAGAGGGCGCAGCGTACAAAAAAACATTCTGTATAATAGATTACAATCTGTTTATCATAGCCAAGAGGAAAAAAAGGCAGAAACGATCATTAAACTAGGTCGATTACGTCATCGTACAAAAACATATTAATTTGTACGATCAATTCCCATCAACGGTCAAAAATATATTTAGGAGAACGTTTGAAAAAAAAATCAAAAAATAATTGGTCGAAAGAAGACAGATAGAAAATATCAGTGGCCCACCACATTCGCCTCGGTTTTTCTACGAGAATGAAAAATTTTGGGAAAAAACTTTAGCACATCATATGCTGGCTGTGGGTATATTTTAAAATTATTTTGAAATATACAGGGTGACCAAAAAGTACATATCAAAGTTATATTTTTCTTTGGAACACCCCTTTTTTTTTTTATTTTTAAGATACTATAAACAAATAAAGTGAATTATTGTTATAATTCCTATACCTAAAACTGACTTCTGAGAAATTTAGAGAAATTAAAAAATACAGACCATATTTAAAATTGTTTACCCCTTAACTGTAAGGGCTGCTCGTATAAATTTACTGCTTAGCTTGGGGTTTAAGTTAACCATTACATAAAAGTTTTATTGATATTATACAGAGTGGCGAAAAAATTGCCTCAAGTTTGGACAACTTTTTATTAAATATTCCTAAAGTTAAATGGAACACCCAATGCTATTTTGACAAAACAGATTCCCTTTAAAACTATATTAGGTTCCTATACCTATCTCTTTTATTTTTATGCAAAAGACGTTTTAATATTTGACTTATGAATAATTTCTTTATCTTAAAAATGGAACACCCTGTACTGTTATTTAAAAACCTTTTTTTTTTAGGGCCACGTAGTTCCTTAAAGCACAAGTTTAATTTTTTAAAAATAAGATGTATCTGAAAAATACAGCAAAAGTAAAAACTCCAATTTATTGCCATTTCTAAAATATTAAAGCATTCTTTAAAATAAAAGTAAAAGTAAAGAGTATGATGCCCTTGTTTCTTAGCAAATGTATGGGACTTTATGATAAATTAAATCCCAAAATAATATTTTAAGGGGTAAAAAAAAAAAACATACATTTCAATATACTATCACCAAAGGTACGACTATATTTATATTTTTTCAATAATAGTAGGCTTTGACCTAGATGACTTAATTATTATTTGCAAATAAAAATATTTGACGTGACATTGATAATTAAACGATTATCATTGATTAAACTACAAGTAGTTAAAATTGTAATCGTTTTGAATGATTGTTACATTTTACTTAGTTAAAATAAGGAAGATGAAATGATTTGTAAACGGTGAGTGTTAAGAAATATGTTTATTTGCATTAAAAGTATATGCCCAAATATTCTAACAGGCGTCATCCTATACAGTACAGAGTGTTCCATTTTTTTAAAATAAAGAAATTATTCATAAATCAAATATAAAAACGTCTTTTGCATAAAAAGAAAAGAGATGGTATAGGAAACCCCAATATAGTTTTAAAGGGAATCTAGTTCTGCGTTAAAATAGGTCACTAAATATGGGTGTTACATTTAACTTTAAAAAGTTATTTAATAAAATGTATTAAATTTGAGGCAATTTTTTTCACCACTCTGTATAATATTAGTAAAACTTGTATGTAATAGTTAACTAAACCCTTAAGCTAAGCAGTAAAATTTTACGAGCAGCTCCTTTATGTTCGGGTGTAAACAATTTTAAAATATGGTCTGTATTTTTAATTTTTCCAAATTTTTCCCAAAACGTAGTTTTGGTATAGGGGAAATTTTAACAATAACTAAACCCTTTATTTGTTCTTAGTATCTAAAAATAAAAAAATATGGGGTGTTCCTTTAAAAAAAAAATAACTTTGATATGTATTCTTTTGGGTCACCTGTATATTTCAAAATAATTTTAAAATATCTCCCCAAGAAACCTATGACTGTGCTAAAAGTTTTTTTCCAACTTTTTTCATTTCTCGTAGAAAAACCGAGGCGAATGTGGTGGGCCACTCTGTATATAACAATAGGTATTTAAAAAAAAAGGTCCAATAAATCAGCTGATCTATCTGCACAGAAAGTTAAAATCTATTATTAAACATATAAGTTTTCTTATATTGCTATGGTCTTTCCCTTAGCTATAGGGGTAATTTTCTTATATATGTCGTAGCCAGAATATAAAACCCGTCGTTTTATAAAACGCCTAGTAGTTTTATAAGGGGGGTCCAGGTTGTCAAATATTAATTATCGGTTCATTATTTTGCTATCTGGCTAGCTATTTTATAAAAACTATTTTTAAAAAATACTTGACAAGCCATAAACTTTTTTTATATCCCCACGGGGAAAATAAAACGGGCACCCCCGAAAAAGTTTTTTTTTTTAAAAATAAATTTAAAAATTATGGATACTAATAATTTTTTAACCCCCTTAAAAATAGGCTTATTTTTTGCCAGGAAAAACCCGACACAAAAAAAAATTTTACACCCCGTATGCTAAAGGCTCCTTTTTTTGATAGCTTTTAAACCTAAAAAAAGGTATTTTGATTGACAGCGATAAAATCAACTGTTTACGAGAAATAAAATATCATGGTTGGTTTTTTTCTTATACAGGGTGTTTTCTAATGTACTTTAAATTGGGAATAATTTTTTGTCCATTTAGGGAAAATTATATAACGTACCCAAGTCTTAATTTTTGAGATAAAAAATTTTTTAAAAAATAATTTTTTATTAAAATCTGTAATACCACTTTGGTATTTTAATGATATTTGGTATTCATGTACTATGTATCAAGAAGCATTTTTAAGTGTACCACTTTTTTTTATTTGCCAAAATATGGTCAAATTCTGTACGAACGCCACTGCTGAAAATAAAAAAAAAAACGTGGTACAGGCTTCTTGATACATAGTACTTATATGCCAAATTTCATTAAAATATCTAAAGTCGTATTACAGGTTTTAATAATAAATGATTTATTTTTAAAAATTTTACCACCCTGTATCTCAAAAGTTAAGACGTTTAGGACATACGTTCATATGAAGTTTTCTTCTTAAAATGGACACAAAAATTGATTCCCCTAATATTAACTTACAATGAGAAAACACCCTGTATAATGTAAAAAATACCAACCACGATATTTTATTCTCGTTAACAGTTGATTTTATCGATGTCAATCAAATACCTTTTTTTAGTTTAAGGTTAAAGCTATCTAAAATTATATTGTTGAGCCTTTATTACGGGTGTTAAAAATTGCTATTATTGTGTCAGAGCTAGTCCGTCCCTGGCAAACTAAATAAGCCAAATATGATTTAATGGGTTCATTTTAAGAAGACTTATCTAGTATCCATTATATTAAAAAAAATATTAAATTACGCCTAGTATTTTAAAAGTTATTTAAACAAAAACGATTTTCAGGGGCGTCTGTTATGTACCTGTATCTCCGTAGGGGGGCTCATAAGAAAAAAGTTTATGGGAACCTGTCATAATATTTTAGGTTTTCTATTAGATTCCGAGAGATTGCCCACATATTCTGGGACACCCTGTATACTGGCAAGAAGTACTCGATTTGAATTTCTAATTATTTAGAATATTTAGTACTTTTTCCAAGATTTATCAGTGATTTTTAATTTTTTTTATGTCTTGCAAATGATTTTACTCCCTAAAATATTTTTATAAAAAAAATGAAATATTTCAAGTCAGCTTAATTTTTCTAATAAGAAAAGTAAGATCTATTATAAATTATTCGACAGTTTTCTTATATTGCCATGATATTTTCGTGTGTTATTAGGTTCGAAGGTAGTTCACCGCATCGTTACAGGGGTGGTTTTCTTATATAGATGCAGGAAGGTACGGGATTTAAATCTCTTATAATTAACAATATCTTTGTAGTTTTTTCCAGATTTTTCAAGTAATGTGTATTTTTTTTTGTTTCATATATAGGATGATTTAACCACCTTAGCAAGTTTAAGGGTGGACTTTCAACTATATTACGCCGTCATAAATATAAAAAAAAAATTCCCTTTTAATATTTTGTTTTATAGAAAAAATACAATTAGAATTAATTTTATTTGTATTGATATTACTCATACATTTTAGTTTTGCGTCATCATATCAACCACTAATTAGGGATGATTTTTGACATTTTTGAAAAACCAGAAAATTTGCTTATATGATTTTTCATTACCGATAATTTGATATTTGCAGAATATTTTTAGCATTTTTTTAAGGTCTCATTCAAGAGCAAGAAAATAGGCTAAAAAAATGCTGTTTTCGCAGTCATTCTTTTGACGTGCATTTTTTTTAATACCCTGTTTTACTTAAATTCATCTTTGCAGCCATTTAAATACACACGATTTGCTGTTTGGTACTAGTATTGCAGAAACTCTTCTCTGTACACTTCCTTTCATTTAGTTTTAATGTAAAATGGTTTACACTGATTAAAATATTTACAGTCAGACCCCCTCATCATGTATATGTATAGCTGTAGATATATTTGCCTGTGACTTGTAGAAACGCAGCAAATTTGTATTCAAGTCCCCCAGCATACTGTGTATGTATACAAAAACAAACCACTCAAGCCGACACGTCCCTTTTCTCATTTAAATTTTCGGGGCACAAAAAAACGCAACGATCTTATCTTCTTTTACGTAAGGGCGGAAAACATTTATTACAATATTCATGTTAACATATTTAACCACTTTGAAGAGAAAAATGCTGACACCTTTTCAAATAAAAGCTCTGACAGGCAAACACCTATAAAAATTCCGACCGCGCTGGAAATTTCCCTAAATTGAGACCGAAAGAAATCATAAGATTTGGAAATTGCGTGCTCAGGATTGGTATGCATTATTAAATCGGGACATAAAGCGGCTAGTTCCGAGGGTTTGTTGAATAAGAGATATATCCTTGCCTTGCCGCTTTTCCTGGAAGATCGTGAGGATTTGCTAGCAAGGAATTTGAGAAGCAAATTCCGGAAATGTTCCACAGGATGATTAAAATTTTGCAGATTTTTAGGTTTTATGTTATTTTTATTTAAATTGTTTCGTCGGTTTTTAGTTAGAAGGGTATTTAAGTGAAATATCTACATAAGAAGGGTTATATCAATGTATATTAACTGTTAGTGACAGATACAGGTAAACACCTGTTGGTACATAATATATTTTAAAAACTTTATGCTTGTTAAAAGAGTATTAGCTTCACAATATTTTCTCCTAAAGGTCATTACTGCAATTATAAGTGTCCTACAAGCAAAAATGGACGCTATCTTATAAAACAATATTAATTATTACAGTCCTTACTATCCCTCTGTAAAATCCATAACATCTATATCACCTTTATAAGATCAATTATAAGAGCTCTTGGCTTTATTCTTAGAAAGAGCGCACACCGACTGCCTAACTGCTGAAATTTTTATTTACAAAAGTCATTATGAGACTTCATAACTTCGATACTTGTAAGAATAAATACTAAATGTATTATTGGAATACAACCGAAACCAATACCTTTAAATAAGTGTAATTTGTCTTGTATAGATTTTAAGATAATTTAAAATTTCTGGTACCAAACGATCGGATTTTGACTTGCCTCGCCTAACTATGTCGTTGGACCCAAGGTGTTTCCAGGTAGGCAAACGTAATCTTACCAAAGTTAAGAATATATATTTTGTAGGAAAAAAGGAACTTAACTTACATGGGTTGTAAGTACCATGTCAGTTGACTTCTTAGAACCTTTAATGTGCATTTAAAAGATTAAAGTTTAAAAAACTCACAAATTATCAGTGTGCTTGCAGCTCATACCTAAAAAGAGCTCTAGAAATGAAATCACTTACCTATTAAATGAAAAGAACCGGTGTAAACCATTCTTATTTAATAAAACTTACTTTATACATTCAGCTGCAATTTTCAAAAATTTGCAGTAGCAGCAAATATTAAAAAAAATAAAAAGCCTTTTTTAATCGAGTAATTCAATGAGATTTTTTATTCAACTCGGGATAACGTGGGTAATGTTTTGAACTTTGTTTAAGTATATTTAAAATTTTCAGTTTTCAAATTATTCACTTAAATTTTTCGTTTAAAACAATAAATCGCAAAACTCCACAAAACGTTTTCTAAACATTAAAAATTTAATTTAAATTAATGTAGATGATTCTATAAAAGCTTAAAAAGTTTAAAAATTTAGGAATTCTACTTGATTAAATTTTTAAAATAATTTGTGAAACATTACTAAAGTTAACACAACCCAAAGTGAAAATTTTCTGAACTTACTCTATTTAAAAATAACACTTTTTTTAACAAGTGCAGAAAGTAATATTTTCCCGCTTCCGTTTGCCGTTGCATCCAAGTGCGGGAAAGACACTTTCCGCAAGAGTTGAAAACATTTATTGTTTTAGTAAAATAATTTATAACAAAAAAAGTTTTTAAATTGAGTATCATTAGTAATAATAATATTAAATATGCAAACTCGTTGCATTTTGCAATTTATAAAACTTGCTTATGTCCACGTTGTATCGTATTTTGACCAAAGTTTTAATCATGAAGTAACGTGACCAAAGTGTATTAGACTTAAATAATTCCTCCAAAAATTCCTCTTTTTTTATGGTTTTGATTTGCCTCTTCTTGCCAATTTAAAAATTGGGTGTATTGCTGCTCGTATCTTTCGTTTGATTTCCTTGGTAATAGGTTCATATTAACGTCATTGGCATCCTTCACAATATTTTCAGGAAGCTCTTCATCGGAACTATTCCTTATTTAACTTGTTAGTTAATATTTTGACAAACTTTGACGGCTTAAAACGATACGATTGTTGCCATAAAAATAATATAGAACAAAACTCGGTTTGATTATTATTTTACTTAATATTTAAAAAATTGTACAAAAACTTTAAAATAATTAAAAAAAATTGAATATAAAAAAAATAGACAGGGTAGCTTTAAAGCATCCAAATTGGTGGGTAATGTTATTAAAAAGTGATAAAATTTATTATTACGCCAATCCGATACAATATTAGTTTTAAATATAGTTATACTTTCCCGCACAGTGCGGACAAGTGACAATTTCCAAACTAAAATAAGTACACAAAGGTAGAGAAATACGCACGGTCGTAGATGTCTGGTCTGTGTCTAAGTATGTGGTAGTTAGCTGCAAGCCCCTAATAGCTCCAGGGATTCTCAAAAGGTCGACAAACCTGCGGTCGTACTACATGGAAATCCTTCGTGCTTTGGGATATAAACTACCCCGATGGGTGGGTAGTACCCAAGTAAGCGATTGTCTTGCAGCAAATCATTGGTAAATTAAGTAATCCCTAGGTAAGCAAGCAAGTAAAATAGATCTGACTTGTTTCATAAGAGCTATAAAATAAAACGTTTAAACAACACAATAGACAGTTAAAAATAACCCAAATAATCTACTCAAATTTATAAATTCTCGCAGGACTTTTTAATTGTGGAAATCGCACCCTAGAGCAAAGTCACATGTGACATACACCCCGTAAATTGCAATTCACCCCGTGCCGTTTGGCCGCTCCGCAATGAATTCCGCGTGCTGCGACCGCCACTAAATTAGAAGCAGCGTGTGCTGTTAATTGTTCCATACGTGCACATATGCATTATGCAGGCAAATTTATCTTCATATTGCTGCCAAGCCACCGACGGCTTCGATAATATCGTGGACAAGCGGCGCCATCGTCCTGCGACACTTCTGAGAAAAACTGAATTTATGCAGCCATATACCATACAGTAAAAAATAATTAATTATAGTCTTAGGCGTTTAATGGGCAAAACACCATATCTTTTTTAGGAATGTTAATGAGGCTACTTAAAAGAACAGATTATTATAAAAGCCTAAGATTCCATGAAGACTATCGGCTTTTGTGAATTTATGACATTAACAGATAATTTTGACATTTAATTTTTAATTAAAATTGTCAATATTCTGGAAAAGTTACAACAAGTAATGCACATATCACATTTTTCTTAAATTTTTCTTTTTTTATTATTTTTTTTATCTTTAAAACAGCTAATATACAATACCGTAAAAATTACTGCGCAGGCCAAATGGTAAATTAACACTTTAGGATGGTAAATTTAAAAGATTATAGTTCAGAATAAGTAAAGTTAATCAGAATTGGTTTATTTTAATATTTTTACATTTTAATATTTTATTATTTTTAATTTTATAATGCTTTATTAAATATCATAAGTGTGTTGTTCCAAAACTACTGTATTTTTAAATTAATCTTATATTCTTTAACAAAATCAAAAAGAAATTTTAACGCTATTTAAATTGATAAAAAATAAATGGTATTTGTCTAAGCCAAATAATTACAAATTGATCATATTAATTCGGTAACTTTAACATTGGTATCATGTTGGGGCAAACATGATACCTTCCATTAAGTTTTTTTATGGTTACTATAGCAAGTATTAAAACCAATAAATAAATAACCATTTGGTAAAAAACCACGCGCCAGTAATAACCTCTAAACAATAATATTTGTCAAACATTAGTCAATTTTTGAAAAAATCATCTGGCAGAAAATTATCTTTAAAAAATTACACATGTCAATATAATACTTGTGTAAAATGGTATCTGTCAAAAACGACATTTGCTAAAATTGGCATCTGTCATATATGTCAAAATATCCTCTATCAAATTTAAAATCAAATTAGCCGACATCTGTCAAAATGACTTTTGTCAAAATAACATTCGTCAAAAGTGGTATTTCAATCACGCCTTTTAATTTTTTTTTTCAATTGATCCCTTAACAAACGCAGTGACTAATATCTATCTGTCAGAATTAGGAGTTTGCATAAACCACTTTATAGGATCGAATTTCGTTAAATTTGATCGTGTTTACTTAAAATGATTTTTTTTACATTTGGCCTCCCGAATAAAAAATGTTAACGTACGCCAGTGACTTTTACTGACAAATTGTCAGTACTAGGGCCTTTGTTGATTAGTGATTATCGGAAATTCGGATATCTGGGTTTTTATATTTGCATCATTTAAAAAACTATAACATATACTCATAACTTACACACTCTGTAAGAATTAAAACCTTGTCAAAATCAAATTATATACCAAATTTGTCACGACTTGGTTTTGGTGTTTTTTTAGTAAAATTTTTGATATTTGATCCCTTAAAGAAACCATTAACGTACTTCCATGATTCACTTAATTTGTCAGAATTCACATCTTGTTTAAATTCATTTTTACACCAAATCTAATTGAATTTAGCTTTCATGCTCTCATTGGATATGTTTTTAAAATTTAGCTTTACTTATGTCCATGACTCATAAAGCCTGTAGAGTTAGGCTAAATTTAATGCTTGACTAATAGTCAGTTCTATAATTGATCGAAAATAGCTATATTAATAAAAATGCATGGTCAACTACAATGCACCATAGTTAATTAAATATTTTTAATTTTATAGCTACGTTTGACCGATGTCAGAGCTAATCGTCAGTCTAGCACTAAATCCAGCCCTAATCCAGCCTTAGAATAAAAATCAACAACTTCCGCTTTGCATGGCTTCACGAAACAAACTGACTTATGCATATTGATCAAAAATGATGTGATAATTAAATTAAAAGCAATTTACCTACTTAACAAGAAAAAAAACAAAACCCTTTAGCTTTATCAAGGTGGTGACAAGAAGATATCACAGAAAATTAAATTGTTGATTAATTTATTTACTTTTAAAGACCAAAACCATATTTTTAAGTAATTTTCTTTTAAAAAAATTTAAACTACCCTATCGCTTAATTAATACAGTGGTTTCGAATTAAAAAAAATCGTTTTAATATATAGCTAGGCTATTAACCTGCTTAAATAGAGTGCTGCGATTAAAAAACTAACAGGAAACTTGGCGAAAGTACAAAAAATAAATGTCTTCTATTGATCGGACATTTATAAATCATTCGTTATAGATTCCTTTTAATGGACGCTACTTTATATCCATTTCCCCCATACGTTCGGAGCGGACGTGGCTATTAATTAGAGTTTTTGCCGTAATGTCTCCAGAATAAATCACTTAAAATGATATATTTTTGGATACTCGCAAGATTTAGTATGTTTTATATCCTTAGAAGTTGATTTTATAAAATATTTTTATCTCTGATTGAGTCTAGAACCTATTATAAGACATGTTTCGGGAAAAAGTTAATTTTCGACTATTATAACCTTATACAAATTCATCCATTACTATTGCTCTTATAGCATCAAATTCTAATAATAAACGATTACATTGTATTGTATATTTATTGCTTAGACAATAAATATACATAAAATAATACTTTAGTTTCGAATTCTGTGCCTAAGATTACCTTGTCATAATAATAGTAATCTTTTTTTCATTGTATCTATTTGTAAAGCTGGGTTTCCATTACGCGAAAATTACCGTTTTGCGTTGCGGATACCTAGCACTTATTCCGAAACTCTTTGCGTGATGACGTTTTGAGGCGATTAAATGGCTAGTCGGGTTTTGTGGTCTCGAGCAAGCAAATGGCTCGACTTGTTTCAACTCTATGTTGCGAATTGTTTTGCATTGTGGAAATACACTTCACAAAAAAGTATTGCATAAATTATAAATGTATGTTTATTTCCTGATGTACCTTGTATTGGGTCGTTATATTGCCAATGTTTATTCAGGAATGTCAATAAGTAGACATCGGATTATATGTACTTTTAAAATGCCAAAATATGCATGCAAATATGAGCTAAAATATGCATTACATATTTAATCACTAAAATAAACCTATCACTGAAAAAGTACTAAAGTAGATAATATCGCTATTAAAATAGTTTAATGCATTTGCATAAATATGCAAACATACAAATTTGATAAAGCATAATATAATCCGATGTCTATCAATAAGTAAAAGAAAAAAAAGATAACGTGAAGATTTGTTTCTTTTTTGCAAATTGCAGGATAAAATCGTAAAAACATGCATTTCTAAATCTGGTCAGTGGTTTGCTAAAGCGTTTCTAAGGTGACCACATTTTAAGTTTTTACAATAATTTTAATTTTATAGTGCTTGCATGCACAGTGAGTAATTTAAGTCCAGATCAAGTGGCTAAAATTATTACTTTAATAAAAAATGGATGCTTACAGAGTTAAGTTGCTAAAATAATGCATATTAACCAGTCAGTTAGTCTCTCCGGTAGCGTAGTGGTCAGAGTTTCGGCTCGCCACCCCGGCGATCCGGGTTCGATTCCCAGAGCCGGAGAGACACTTTTAGGTAGTAGTTATTCAAAATAACGTCCGTGGTGGCACTACCGCGTTATCTAAAAGGGGCTGTGAAATGCAACTTTGCATGTTTCAGTGCTTGGACAACGTTGACGGAACAACTGGGAAGAAATGGGTTATACACCGGAAAACCCGGCACTTACGGTACTTTGGTACTTAGGTCCATATATGTATATATAATCTGTAGGATATAATATACATATATAATAATCCTTCGTAAGCTGTCATAAAGATTAAAAAAAAAAAAAAAAAAAAAAGTCAACTGTTTCAAGGGCATAGCCAGATTTAGAGAAACTGGCAGCTATCGTAGAAGATCAGGACCAGGCCGTTCAAGCTGTACTACCCCCCAGAACGAATGTTATTAAAGACTACAAGTCTTACGTCGGAGACATGTAACTGCCATACAACTGCAAAATGATTTGGTAAAAACCACGTGTGTACCCAAACTATACGAAATCGGATGAGACGAACGACTGTTAGTGATGATCGCAATTGTTAAAAGTTAACAACGGTTTAGAATGTTCAAAACGTCATTGTCAGTGTTATTCAATGATTTAAGTAGGCAACCTGTCAAAATCTGACATTTTGTTAAAACAGTCTAACCTTTAACTTTAAACAATTCTAAGTCATTGCTAATTTCAAACCGCAAATTTCATCAACTTCCGGCCGGAAGTGTAGTAAGAGTCCGAGTAGCCGTAACTGCTCCTCGTCTTACTAGGATGCACCGGGTAGCCCAAATAAGATTTGCAAGGGAGCATGTTAGTTGGAATGCTATTGATTAGGCCAGTACACTTTTCATAGATGAGTCAAAACTTAATCTTTATACCTCTGATCGACTTATACCAGTAAACAGATGAGACGGCGAGCGATATTTCCCAATTTTTATTAGGTCAGCCCCTAATTACAAGGGTGGCTCCATTATGGTTTGGGAAAGTATCTCTTTTCGAGGCCGTACAACATCGGTTGCAGTTAATAGAGGGACGCTAAGTGCGGAGAGATATGTAGGAGACATTTTACCAACCCATGTCGTACTTTATGCTCATTGGAGGAAGGAGGTTGTTCTTCAAGTTTTGAGCTGGCCTGCTATCAGCGCAGATGTGAATTTAACCGAGCATCTCTGGGACTATCTTTATAGAGGGATACGGGCTAGTAATATTGTCCCAGTGAATCTACAAGAACTTGAAAATAGTCTGCGTGATTAGATAATATTCAAAGGTTAATCCATTCCATGCCAAATCAAATGAGAGCTGTCATTAGAGCTAAAGGTGGCGGTACAAAATATTAAATAGGAATTGTCATTATTTAATTTAAAAATACATTGTTGTTTTATTTGTTACTTCTGGAATAAAGTTTTAAAGATTTTTTTTTAATAACACTTACTACTTATTATTATAGAAAAATGATATAATCTAAAATGCCTATTATTTTCTTTAAAAGCATTTATTTCGAAGAACCAGCTTTTAATTTAATAAAACTTGGTTATGCGATACGTTTTGTGCAAAGTGAAGATTGCGCGGGTTATTTTCGCGCAGTGACAACCCAACTCAATGCTGAATTCCTATTGCAGACATATGTTTTCTTTTTTTTTTTCGAAAATAACACAGTTCACAAACAAAATGTACGAGACAAAAAGTTTCTAATTAAGTAAAGCATTTCTTAAATTGCAAATTTTCAATCCCAGAAAAACATACAATGGAAAAACAATTAAAAGTTGCAGATTTTAACCCTTTTCCAGGGTAGCAAATAATGCTTTTATGTATATTCACATTTATAAAATGAAATAATTTAATAATTTTATTTAATAACCTTACTTCCCTCTAGTTTAAAAGAAAAGAAGTTTAGGAGATATATTTCTGTGTTTTTTTTTTGTTTCGAGGATTCCACCAATGAAATGTTTTTTAATATAAAGCACCCTGTATATGCAGATGCTTACATAACATAATTTATTTTATATTGAAATTGTATATTTTAAAATTGAATCAATTTCTAGAATAGTGTAGAAGTGCGAGGATATCCGACAGAAAAGTAAGTAAAGAAAAAAAAGCACATTTTGGTATAAGTGTAGCAATTTATTTGCTTGCACAAAAGTAATAATTAAAGCATTTTTTTTATTTACAAACAGACTGACACTATAAATATTGATTTGTTAGCTTTTTTAAGTTTTTGAAACGCTTATAATTTTTTTTAATATCATTAAGGGTAATACATCAGTTATTGAGTTATGTAGGCTTATTGTGGGTAGTATTAGCACTTTGCGCGGAGCCTTCTACTTCTGTTCTTCTCCCCTGGTAGCCGTCTAGATTTACTACCGGGCCTTGGGTTTTTTGTGCCTAATCTCCCATTATCTTTTATATCAAGCATCCCATTAGTCTTGTTCCTTCTACGAGTCTTTATAACCTCGAGACTGGTTGGTTGATATATTCCTATGGGCTCATTTTCGGCTGACCAAATAATGCCTGTTTTTTGTGCTTTAACGCTTCACATTCGCACAGGATATGGTAGGCTGTCTCTTCCCCCTCGTCGCACATTCTGCAACTTGGATCCCCATTTTTTGAGCCATCTTGTGCAGGTGTCCTCTCAGGTTATCGTGCCCTGTTAGCAGCCCTACTATTATGTGAAGTATTTTTCTACTTTGTCTGATTAATTCTTCCTTCTTTCTTTTGGATGGGCCCCTTATGAAGGTTTTTCCATGTTTTATTCTAGTGAGGCTCCTCCAGTATTCCTCGTGTTTGTTTTGGATCCAGTGGTGGCTCCTCCATTGGGTCATTTGGTCAATGACCTACCAATATTTTTGACTAATATTTCCGAACAAAAACATAATAATGATATAAATGAAAAGATCTATTTTTTTTATCTTTTAAATTTTTTTCTTTATTATTGTAAGCATATAAACTCGTTGATCGATTACTGGATTCTACAAGCTTCGCGCAGCGATCTCCAGATCGGTGGTTTCGTTTGTGGGCCAAAAACCGGGCTGCCCGCCTTCATTGACCGCATTGTTTTAAACGGAGCCGAGTCGAGTTTTTCCGATCTAATTTACGATTGGGCGATTTTGGCTGTTTTCCGAAGCAGTGTAATCGCATGATTTGGCAACAGCTGCGAAGAGGAAAATTACGCATTTTTCAAGGTGTTTGTTTGTTATACGGTTATTATAGAACGGATTATATACGATTTAAGAAATTTATTTTTTGTTGGTGTATGTTTTTGTAATGTAAATTCGGAAACAGTGCATTTGTTGACAATTTTGTGTACGTTACCGACTGTAGAGAGCCAGAGATGCTTCTCTACACTAAATAGAATAAAGACATATTTACGCAACAGAATGGGGGAAGGTAGACTCTCTGCGTTGGCCATGTTAAGTATTAAAAAGGCCTTTTTAAATAATATTGGAAATTGCAATGAAGAAGTAATCAATCATTTTGCAAGTACCAAAGACAGAAGGATTGAACTAAAATTTATGACTATTTATATTAGTTAAGTAACCCTTTTTATTTTTTATCATATAAATATGCTTATTTTTAACCTATAAGTTGCCGTCATACCTCTGGCATAGCGATATTACTTACTGTCGGGTGTGAGAATTTTTTTTTAGAATATGTTGTGCAATTTTTTTATTTAAACAGATGTCAATGCATATTATTTTTTATATTTGTATGTTTCTTAATAAATAGAAATATAATTCTTTAAATAAAATATTCTTGCTAAATCATTAATTTTTGAATTTTCTTTCTTGTTTTTTCTTTGGAGTAAACGTCTGTGTAAAATAAAATGCCTAACATTTTTTTTATCTAAAAATCAGTTAAGCCACATGCATTTGAAATTTTAACTAATGACCTCCCCGAAAGATTGACCACGAGCCGCCGCAGTTTGGATCCATTCCCTGGTTTGCCCCCGCTGTGGTTTTGGTCACTCCAAGGGCAGGTTCTGGTCTAAAGTATGGTGTAGATAATCCCTGTCTCTCAGCTCATCCACTTTTTAGTTGCCTTTTTTCCCCAAATGTCCAGTGGTACCCACTGAAGAGTTACCCTGTTGCGTTCTCCCTGGACTTCCAGTTCTTATTAGCATTCCCATGTCAGCTTGGTGTTAACTTCGGGTTTACAAGTGCCCCTAGTGACACCTGAATATCTGCTATTATGCAGATCCGCTTGTTTTTATAAGCCCTACTGTTATTTTCTTTTGCGCAGTGCAGTAAAGCCTAATCATTATAACTTAAGGTCCTGTAAAAGCATTATCTGCATTATACCGCGCTTGTTTTCCAAATCAGGATTAGAGACTAGCTTAATAAACTAACTATTAGAGTGATAAGGACAAAGAAAATTGTTATTGTAAAAAATAAATGAAGATTGCCTATTACTGAACCCTGGGGTACCCCAGCAGAAAGAGTAAAAGCTAGCAGAGTGACTATCCACAATAAATGATATACGTCGCCGGAAATGGACACTGGAAAACTAATAACAACGTTTGGGCGACAGGAAATTTCTTCTGGAGCTCATCATGTCAAAACTGGCCAAAAGCCTTGGATATGTCAAGAGCAATCAGGGATTTGCCAAGAACACAAAGGACTTGTTTCAGATATGTATGACAAATGAAAGAATATCTTCTGTGGATCTTTTGTGACGAAGTACGTACTTTCTTTTTTATATAAATTTTATTTTCTCAAAAATTTTTGGAATATTCTTTCATTACCTTGCAACCTACCAGTACAACGTTGTACTAATCTTTGCCCTATCTGGTTTAAAAAACTTCTTGCTAGTAAAGACATTGGGACAGACAAAAAGGTGTTAAAATTGTTAAATACTTAACTTCTAGCTTAAAAAGTTAAGCATTTAACAATCTTTAGGACGTTTTAGCAATGGAAAGCTCAAATAATTGAATTAACTTAAATCTTGTATCCAATGTTTTGGTAACGTTCTGCCTAGACCTTTATGTGTGTACCTTTTTAATTTTGATTTTAATTTTTTCTGTTTTTTTCTAAATTTTATTGACGCCATTTTTTAACAACACCAAATTGTCACCAAATTGGGCCTACATGTATTGGTTACTCGGGAACCATTAGAGCTACAGTGTTGGTTAAATTAGGAAAGTTTTAGACAATTTAATTGCAAATTTAAATCTGCTTTCAGATTTTATTTATCTTTAATGGTTTTTAAGATAATTAGGAAAAACCAAAATGGTGTATTTTTACCTTTTGCCTGTAGCTCGCAAACTACCAATTTTACGGTTTTAAGATTACTACATTATTGTAACACTTTTTTAAGAAGAATTTAATTTAAGTAAAAATATTTTTCCAACTTTATTTGTTTTTGAGATATTTACCCAAACTTTGGATTTTCATACGGATGCCATATTGGATTTTTACATGTTTGAAAAGAGCTCTTCAAGAGCTTTTCATTGATGTATCACAAGTCTAGGTTTTCAGATTGCTTAAGCTCTAAAAACGATAATTGCTGTTTATTTGATAGTAAGACTGCGTAATGGTCGCCCCGTTTATAAACCAAATGATAAAGGGGA
>JAHBCN010018252.1:0-17235 GCA_019359885.1 Listronotus oregonensis
AATTGTTTCAGACTAGTGGGGGAGGGCACCCGGCCCCCTGTGCGCACGCCTATGAGTCTACGTCACACAAATTATTACTTTCCCCAAAAGAACCTTGCCCAAAATTTTAAAAGGTATTTACATTACAATATGGCCACGCATGCTAGTTGGTAGGATAATGTGTATATTAATAAAAAAAGGTTTCTACCTTTATTATATGTGAAGGATTAACATGAAATTTAAATTAACATTAATACAAGTTACACTACAAACTTATAGCATCAGCGTAAAGATCCCCGGGAGGACCTAAAATAAAGAGAGCTATGTGTAAGTATTTGGTCTCAAGTAGAAAAAAAGAACCAATGACAAAAAAACCTCTAATCTAAAACTTTTTAAAAAAATAATAGCTTTAATTAGGTTAGAGCCTATTTTTTTACATAAATGTTATATTGTTTTAAAAGAATATCACCCTTTAAAGGAAGTTTCAATTTTTTAAATTCTGGAACAAAAATCTTTGACCCCAAACTTCCCAGCATCAACAAGTCGATTCTGGGGTTCCCCTCTTGCCTTTATACATCCTCTTTCCCATGAGTTACTTATTATAGACAAAACGCTGCAAATTTTACACTGAAAACAATATGATCGTAAATAAAATCGGAAAAACCCAAAAGTAGAGAAAAAAACCTAGGTTATGATCATTTTTTTTTACTCTAACGTGACGTCATTCGCTCTGATTAGCATCCAGAACCTCATGGCGCATTGTCGTATTTGGTTTTTTTTATTTTTAAAAAATAATTTATCTCGCTTAAAATACCCAAAAAAAAAATTTTTTTGTAATTTTTCATCATCATATCCTATTGTATTTTTGGGTGATTGCACCTATATTTACAAACATTGCTTTCAATCGGGGGGGTTTAAAAGGGTAAAGATCATCATTGTGAACACACGTCAATTTTTTTTAATAACTAAAAGTAAATAATTTGGTTAATAAATAAATTATACCTATAATGAAAATGTCAAGTTTTTGCTTTTGGATACAGTGAGAAAAATCATTTACTTTATGTAATCGTTTAAAACGATTTCTAGTAAGCAAAACAAAGAAAATATACTGTATAAAATCAGTATATATCCTAAAATCAAACTTTATTAAATGATTATAGTTTTTGTTAAAATTTAAAACATAAACTTTAAACTTAATTTTAAATAGTTTTATCGAACCCTTTTTTTTTTTTGATATTGTAACTCCCAACCCCACTTTATGACATTTCTATAATTTTAAAAATTTATTTCGCCATAACAGCAGTCACGCGACAAATCAAAATGTTTTTTTTGCAATTTAACATCACAATTAATAACTGGAATTTTGTTAAATACCCTAATAAAAATCATTTGTTTAAAACTTTCCTAATCACCTTGTATAAATATATAAGTACAAAAAAAAATTCTCCATGTATTATGCCCAAAACAGTCGTCTATTTAAGAAACACTAATATATTATATTTACTAATAAACGAATATTGTATCTTAAAAAAAAACCTTTTAAAAAAAATAATAAATTTTTTTCCTTAATCTTTTTTTTACATTATGAGAATACGAAATTACCTATTATTTTCACACATAAAAGTAAAAATTATCAAATTGCAATTCATTATTATTTTTTAACAAAGCTTTCACACATACCATATATCTCCTTTAAAACACTGGAAAAGGGGAACCCCAAAAAATTTTTTATATTTATTATTTTTTGTAACTTAAACAACACAAACAAGAAAAAAGTTAAAGCCCTCCACAGACAGACTGTAAAGGGAGTATAAAAATGGCACTCTTCTATTGAAGGTGTTAAAATAAGTAATTATATTTCCAGCCTCTTCTTCAAGATCACTTAAGTTCACTCTTTCGCCGCCAGGTGGAGCCACCATTCTAAAGTCAGAAAAAAAACACCCCCTTTGCCCGCTGTACCATTCCCGTGCGCAACCCTGGATACTTCATTATTCTTTTGGTGCGGGTGGAACCCGTCGCTCGGTCGTTTCGTATATCACATGTCAGAATGAGTAAACGGCGCAAAGTTCGAAAACGGGTCTTCTCGGAAAGGGGGGGTTCGGATTCTACTTCATATGACGAGAATCTGGTAACGAGTCCCAAATTAAAAGCTATCGAAGGTGGCGCGACTTAAAAAAAAAAAAAAAACTTAAGCCTTCTCCAGTGAGCTGTGGTTAGTTGTGGTTATGGCATCAGATTAGAGCTAAGTACTCACTATTTGTTTTAAAAGTATAATATACCCAAAAAGTTTTTGGAATATAACGACGGTCGATTAATATTTTAAAAATTTTGGCGCCTAAAAAAATTTTTTTATTTTTATAAAAGTCAACGAGTCTTTTTACAGAAGTATAATTATGTATATTGGCAATTTGACATATTTTTGTATTAATTTTTGACCAACAGTCTTATTTGGTCTTATTAAAATGTCAAAGAGTTTGGCATATTTTTATATTAATTTATGGCTAACGAGTTTTGGGATATTTTTTTAATTATAAAAAACGAGCCCTTTACAGGTCTTAAAAAATGCCAACGAGGTTTGGCATATTTTTATATTAAAATTTAAAAAGTTTTGGCATAATTTTTTTATTTATTGAGTCTTGACAGGTCTTATTAAAAAAAGTCAACGAGTTTTGCTTTTTTTTTGTACTAATTTTATAAACGAGGTCGAAGGTTTATTAAAAAAAGTCAACGAGTTTTGGCATATTTTTGTACTTTAAATTTTTGACAACGAGTCTTGACAGTTTTTATTAAAAAAAGTCAACAGTTTTGGCATATTTTTTTAATTTATGACAACAGTCTTGACCCGGTCTTAGTAAAATGTCAACGAGTCTTGGCATATTTTGTACTAATTTATGACCAACGAGTCTTGACCCGGTCTTATTAAAAAATGTCAACGAATTTTGAAAAATTTAAAATTAATTTATGGTAACAGTATTGGCATATTATTTTACTAATGTATGACCAACCGAGTCTTGACGGTCTTATTAAAAAATGCAACGAGTTTTGGCATATTTTTATATTAATTTATGGTAACGAGTTTTGGGATATTTTTGTACTAAATTATGATAAAAGAGTTTAAGTCTTATTAAAAGTATTAATGAGTTTTTGGGATAGTCATCCGCACCTTTTTTATTTTTTATGAATACCGCTAACAAGTTTTAATTTTATGTCATCTAGCTAAAATATTTTAGTTGTTGCCTTTTCTCATTCTGTGCAGATGATGACGAAAATGGTGCTGGTCCCAGTGGTGCGATGTCTGAAGATCTTCTAGCCTTCTTGGTAAAAACAGTGCTGCAAATCAAAGTACTACAAAAGGCCTGAACAACGAGCTTGTTCAAATTTGGGCCAAAATATTACAGGAAGGCCTTGCTCCTGAAGTACTAGCTGCCATATCCAAAAATATCCCCCCCCCAATAATTTAGCTCTTGCTAATGCACCCAAACTTAATCTGGAGGTTCTGGCAGGGCTAAAGACCCGTCAGGAGGTCTCGAAAGAACCTCCGGCCGATGAAAAAGAATTTTTCTATTTTATCGACGCAACCAAATGAAGGGCGGCCAACAATAGACACTTTAGAGGTAGCTTATAAATGCGGCAGGTAAAAATATTTTATAAGTTCTTGGAAATCACTAACCTCACATAAGCTTTTATTATCATTGGATACAAGGTTATCTTATTTTTTTTTTCTCCATATTCGTGTTAAAAATATGTACCTAATGAATTAAAATGGTCTCTGACTGAAGAAAAATTTTAAATGGTGAAATTAAACGTCTCCTTTATTTAGGGGCCATAAAGAAATGCCCCTTTCAACACGATCAGTTTATTTTAAATATTTTTTTGGCCCAAACCTAATGGATCATTCAGTTTAAATTTTTAAAATTTTAAAAAAGAACTAAATAAGTTTATTAAAACAGCCCATTTTAAAAATGGAAGACCATAAAATGGTCAAAAAATTATTATCTAATAATATATTTCTTGCCTCTTAAATCTTAAAGATGCTTATCACCAGTCCCGATACACAAAAAGCATCGTAAATATAATGTTTTGCCCAACAAATTTAGAATATACTTGTTTACCTTTCAGCCTCAATACAGCCCTTATCTAATTAAAAACTGATGAAGCCTACTTGCGACAACGGATTTCTTATCGGTTTTGTATATTGATGATTTTTGTTCGTTCTTATAAAGAATGTTTATCAAAAATAATGCAACCTAAACAGTTTTATTATTATAGTAATATTAGATTTAGGATTTATAACTAATTTAGAGAAGAGCGTATTGTTCCATGCAGGGAATAAAATACGGGTTTTTATATAATACTATAAATATCTTGTAAGTTTTACAAGAGAAACAACACAGTATTTTAAAAGACATTCTAAAAATCTTACACAGTACTAAGTTCCTATTCAGGGTTGCAAAATTAATCGGCAAATTAGTTGCGACATGTCCAGCTATTAAATAGGGCTTTATACAAAAAAACTGTAAAGCAATGTTTTTAGCTTTACACAAATCTAAAGGATCTTATAATCATAAAATGATAATCTCTAACGAGGTTTTAACAGATCCTTTTTGGTGGAAAAATCATCTTTTTAGTAAAAATACTCTTCATAGTTTAACGTTTAAACTAGAAATATTCAGTTACAGTTATCGGTCGGGCTGGGGCATTTACTGCAACGGCTGTAAGTCACGAGGGTTTTGGTCTAAAAAAGACAAAGAATATCATATAAACTATTTAGAACTTTTGGCTGCATTTTTTGGACTTAAATGTTTCGCTAAGGACCTCGTGAACTGTGATACTTTGTTACGGATTGATAACACGACAGCCATATCGTACATAAACCGTTTCCACATCTCAATAGCCTTGCTAGACAACTAGACAAATGTGGCAGTGGTGTGAAAGACGTAATATATTATTTTTGCATCCTACATAAAGGCTAAAGAAAATTCTATTGCCGATCAGAAGCCTCGTTCCATAGAGACTGAAACTGAGTTTACCCTTGCAAATTATGCATTCAAAAATATTTGTCGCGTATTACAAACTCCAGAGATAGACCTATTTGCTTCTAGAATTAATCAAAGTATAGGAGATTTGCTTTGTAAAGACCCAGAAGCCGAAATTGTTGATGCCTTTACAGTGTCTTGGACTGATTTTAATTTTTAAGCATTTCCACCTTTTTCACTCGTTGCTAAAGTACTAAAAAAAAAAAAATTAACAGATAAGGCTGAGGGTATTGTGGTTGTTCCTTGCTGGCCAAGCCAACCGTGGTACCCTCTATTTAAATCATTGCTTGTTAAAGAGTCGGTACTTTCTTTCCCAATATCAATTTATTATCTATTAATAGGACACCCCATGTTCTGCACCGGAAGCTTTCCCTGGAAGCAGGATTTTTATCCGGCAAACAATGATAGTCTATAAGGTACCTGAAGAGGCAATTGACATATCAATGTCATCTTTAACAGAGTTGTCAATTAAACAATATGGAAGCGGGTTAAAGTTATGGTGGGAATTTTGTACCGAACAGAAATTAAATTTCTATGAATTAAATATGCAAAACATATTATATTTTTTATCTTCTTTGTTCAACAAGGGAATGTCTTACAGTTCATTAAATACAATACAATCTGCTCTAGCATTGCTTATTTCTCCACGAGTTGGCGAAAATCACCAGATCAAAAGGTTTTTTAAAGGCATTGCTAAGGTACGACCTCCTTTACCTAAATACCACCGAACATGGAACCCGTCTTTAGTTTTAGATTATTTAGAAACTTGTTACCCTAATGAAACAATTAGTTTAGAAATATTGTCACAAAAATTATCAATGTTAATGGCTCTGATAACAGCACATAGAGTACAAACATTTTCATTAATAGAGGTTCAAAATATTGAAATATTAAATGAAAAAATAGAAATAAAAGTTCCGGCTAGGATCAAAACCTCTGCCCCAAATAGATACCAGCCTTTATTAATATTACCTTTTTTGCACAACAAACCTAAACTATGCGTTGCAAGTACGCTATTTTGCTACTTAAAGAGGACTTCTGGTTTTAGACAGTCGAGCAAACTGTCAAAACTGTTTCTAACTTGCAAAAAAAAAAAAAAAAAACCGTACAAAGAAGCAACGGCCCAGACTTTTAGTTGTTGGATCCGTCTGACATTAAAGACAAGTGGAATAGATACAAAAAATTTTACGGCACACAGTACCAGGCATGCGTCCTCGCCAGCAGCTGTTAACAGAGGTATCAACATTTATTCGTTTTTTTTTCACAGTTTGTATTATTTGTTAGTTATTAAGTATAGGGATTTATCAAACTAATAAAATATATCCCTTACATGTGTTATTTAATTTTCCTATAACTGTTGCAATATTAACTTTAAACATCTACATAGTGATCTTGAAGGAAGAGGCGGGAAATATAATTATAAGATTAAACGAACTTACCTAAGTGAAGTTTGATCATAATTATATGACCGCCTCTTCAAATAGATCCTCCTCCTGCCCGAACCCGCGTGATCTATGTAATTTATTGAAACAGTTACTGCTTTAAAATAATGAAGTATCCAGGGTTGCGCACGGGAATGGTACAGCGGCGAGAGGTGTTTTTGTCTGACTTTAGAATGTGGCTCCACCTGGCGGCGAAAGAGTGAACTACATAGTGATCTATTTGGAAGAGGCGGTCATATAATTATGATCAAACTTCACTTAGGTAAGTTCGTTTAATCTTATAATTATACATTAATACAAGTTACACTACAGTAACTTATAGCATCGACGTCGTAAGATGCCCCGGAGGACCTAAAATAAAGAAAGCTATGTGTAAGTATTTGGTCTCTAAGTAGTAGAAAGAACCAATGACAAAAATAACCTCTAATCTAAAACAATCATACTTACAAGGAAGTTTTAACATTTGTAAATTCTGCAGAACAAAAATCTTTGATGCCAGAAACTTTCCCAGCGTCAACAAGTCGATTCTAGGCAAGTTATCGCTGCTTGCCTTTATACATCCTCGTTCCATGAGTTACGTTATTATAGACAAAACGCTCAAAAAAGCAAACTTTACACTGAAAACAATATGATCGTAAATAAAATCGGAGAAACCAACAGTACGAGAACAAAACCTAGGTTATGATCATTTGTTTACTCTAACGTGACGTCATTCGCTCTGATTGGCGTTCAGAACCTCATGGCGCATTGTCGTATTTGGTAGTTTTATTTTATAAAAATAATAATTTATCTCGCTTAAAATAGTACAAAAAAACTTGTTTTGTAATCTTTCATCATCATCATGCCTATTGTATTTTTGGGTGATTGCACCTATATTTACAAATCATTGCTTTCAATCAGGTTGGCTTTAACAAGTTGGTAACAGATCTATCATTGTGAAAACACGTCAATTTTTATAATAACTAAAAAGTAAATAATTTGGTAAATAAATAAATTATACCCATAATGAAATACCAAATATAAAAACGCGCAAACTTATTAAAACTATTGCTATCAAGTTTTTGCTTTTAGATACAGTGAGAAAAATCAGGTACTTTATGTAATCGTTTAAAATGATTTCTAGTAAGCAAAAAAAAGAAAATATACTGTATAAATGCAGTATATATCCCAAAAATCAAACTTTATTAAATTATTATAGTTTTTGTTAAAATTTAAAACATAAACCTTAAACTTAATTCTAAATAGTTTTATCGAATACCTTTTTTCGATATTGTAACTCCCAACCCCACTTTATGACATTTCATATCACATTTTAAAAATTTTATTTCGCCATAACAGCAGTCACGCGACAAGTATCAAAATGTTTGTTATGCAATTTAACATGCTCAATTAATAACTGGAATTTTTTTAAATACCCTAATAAAAATCCTTGTTTAAAACTTTCTTTATCACCTTGTATAAATATATAAGTACAAAAAACCATATTATATATTATTCCTATGTATTATGTCAAACAAGTCTATCTATTTAAAGAGAAACTAATATATTATATTTACTAATAAACGAATATTGTATCGTCAAAAACAAACCATTTTAAAAAATAATAGATTTTTCCTTGTATCTCTTTTTTACATTATAAAACACTGGATAATGGCGCAAACCAAAAATATTTACATATTTATTATTTTTTTCGTAAGTTAAACAACTCAAACAAAGTAAAAAGTTAAAGGCCTCCACAGACAGACTGTAAAGGGAGTATAAAAATGGCACTTTCTTGTTCCTATTGAAGGTGTTAAATAAGTAATTATAATTCCAAATTTCCTAGAGTAGATATCGTAAAAAACTTTAAAAAGTGTCAAGTTTTCTACAGCCCGTCGGTGGTCAAGAAAAAATTATTTAGTTTCTCACTACTTGTCCTAGTTTATTAATCTTGTAAGTTTTAAAGCTATTTATTTTAAGGACAATAATATTTTTAAAACTTTTTAAACATAAATTAACAGCCGATTTTAAAATTTGACTTAAACAAAAAACATAGAAACCTACAAATATATAACCAAAAAATGTTATTGAATTGTTAAAAACCCGTCAATTTATTAAAATGGTAAACTGACGGGTAAAAGGCATCTGTTAAATTAAATTCAATTTAAATTTTTGGGCCATCGTTTTATAGAGGGTATTACTGGTATTATTGTTAGTTATGTAAAAGAGAAATTCTTTAAAAAATGGTTATATATGACAATTTAAATTACACATTTTAGATATTAATAATTTTAAATTAATACCTCTCTTATGGGATGTATTGATGCTCAAGCATATTTATTGACACCAAATCTTTCGGACCCTTACCATATTTACATCTTCAATATTTCTTAATTTGTCCTGTTAAATGCCCTTTTAGTTTTGCTTGGATAAAAGTTGCCATATTTATGCGCATACCAAAACAGTATCGATGTGATTGTTTTTTAGCTAGGCCGTTAATATAATTTATATAAAAACAAGGACATTGTTAGGTCGTTTATTTTTATTTATTTATTTTTTTACCATTTGTATTGAAAAACAGTAACTTGTTTTAAAATTTTGGTTTGTCTATTAAAAGGTTTACAAAGAAGGATAAAAGGTTAAAAAAAACCCTTTGGGCGTAGAATCTATAAAAAAATTAGCGACTATTTCGCTGTGCAAAACCTAATGGAAAATATCGCAAAAAACGACGCTTTGTTAAGGAGCAGGTTCCTTTTTATTTAATTTAATTTGTTGCTTTGTTAAAATAAAAATAAAAATTAAATTACCTTTTTACATAAAATAAAATAGAGTAATTCGTGTTAAAAATTTCAAGACATAGATAAGTTATCTCTTGTATAATTTATTAAATTATTTTTAGTTTAAGGCGTTTATTGGCAAAAATTTAGGTATTTTGCCCTTAAAAAAATATTGCTATGTAACCTTGAAAGATCATATTGTAAAATTAATAGCTTTACTATTTATGTTAAAAATATATAAAGAATGACTTTATTGGGCGAGTTTTTGAATTTAAAATTCAACAAGACCAATAAACAATTATAAATGGGTTCCTAATAACTTTTGAAGTTGTTTTGGTATATTTCAAAATGCTTGTATACAAGACATACTGCAATGAAAAAATATAACGAAAATGTAGGTGTGACATTATCAAAAAACTCTAATTGCATTTTAAATAATAATAGTTACTTTTTAAAATAATAGTAGGTTATAATAATTCTAGTGTAATGTGGTGCATGTACATAATTAAAATGCAAAAATATTATTCTAAACGCATATCACAAAAGTGTAAATAAAAACTTATTTTGTTACATAAAGTGTCTTTTTACTACAGCTTAACTGCATAATAAACAACTGGTTATAATTTAATTGTCCAGAGGTATTTTTTCGTAAAATAGTCTTAAAAGTAACTTTTTAATCGTCATTTTGATGTCGAAAAGACAGTCTTTTATGCACGCTAAATGCGTAAAAAAATAAATTAAATAATTTATTATATTTGTCGCAGGCCTATTGTGAAATCGGTCATATTATAATACGCTTATTCTTTTTCAATAGGACTAGGCGTATTGCAATACTACCCAATTCATTATATTACAATATAAATGATGATTTTTGGTTTTCGGTGGATGAAATTGCTGACTGTCAATTTAATGAAATAATAAATATTCAAAAAGAAAAAACAATGTCCTTAAGAGAAGATCTAACATTATTTTTAAAATTTGATGGACAGGGAATTAAAAAGTGTTCTTGTAAGGCAAGTAAGGCACAGTATGAAATGTACTAGCAAATTTCATAAAAGCGGACCGTGCTGTAATAAATAATAATTAATAAGTCTACAATTATTTGTATTTTTATTAGTTTAAACCCCTCAAATTTTGTGGGTCAAATTAATAAAAAATGATGCAAGTGCTTTTTTTAACTTTTTTTTAAATAAAGTTATGCTATGTTTAAATCAAATGGATTAAATTACTTACATACTGCGACAACCCTTTCTTTTTTAATTACTTTTTGTTAAATTAAGGCAAAAAAAAGTTTTATCCTGTTGTAATATTTGTATTATATTTAATTCGCCTGACCGTCAGTCGTATTATATTACCAGGGATTTTATCTGGTCAGATTCCAAAATAACCGTGTGTGGCTTGATTTTAACAACAAGACTACAAAGCGGCCGGCTTATTACAATACGCCTAAAATCATCAGTCATATTGTGATATTTTTAAAGACTTGGGTAGTATTGCAATAGGCCTAGTCGTATTGAAAAAGCCTAGACGTATTGTAATATGACGGATTTTGCAATAAGCCTGCGACATATACATTATTAATACAATCTTTCATATTAAAGAATTGTACATGGGTCGCACACATGATACTATTACTCGAGAAGATAAACCCACTTGGCGATTCAATTTCGTACGACGTTGCGCATGACGTCACTCGATGACAAAAATTCTGCTTGTCGGTTGGGAAAGCAGTGTTTTAAAGCCTTTTTTAACGTTTATTGTATTTTGGCATTACTTATGATTATTATATATTGGTGTATGAGATATTCTATGATTATTATAACAGTATGTATAAGATATTTCCTTAATTGTATGTGGGATTTAGGATCCGTGCTATGATAATAAGCCTTTAAAAATAAGGTATAGAATAAATAATATAAATGCCCGTTTGACATTGATTAAGGTTTAAAAAACGAACAACAAACGATTATAATTATTTAAAGTATTTTAATTTAAACATATGCAATATAAAAAGTCTAAAGGCTTGTTAATTAATAATAAACTAATAAAACTAAAAAAAGCGCAAAAAAATGATTTATGGTTTTTATTTAAATAAATTTAGTTACCTACTTTAGACTAATACTTCTGCGGAAAAATATCAGTACATATTTTGTTATGTTTCAAAAAAAAAAAAATTAAAAAAAAGTAGAGGATTAATATACAGATTGTGACAATTTTTAAATTTTTTATTGAGTTTTATGCGCTATACCTACCTATAAAGGATAGGCTATATTTTTTATATTGCTTATGGGTAGAGGTATTAAGAAAATGACACTGTAATGTTTAACAATTCTGTTTATTTTTTTAAGAATAAATTAGTACTTAGAAAATTAACAAATTAACATAAGAAAACCAAATTTAATTAATCTATTTTATAATTTTCGTCATTTTTCTCTTTCTTACTTTGGTTTTTTTTAATATCTCTATTTAACATTAGAATTTTAAAATACAGATTTGGCTAAATTCATTTGCGATTTTAAATAATTTTTAGTCAACTTTAATGACTTCCCATTAAAATTGTTAAACATGTGGTCGAGTTCCTTACGCTAAGTTACAAAATCTGGGTTTGGCTTCAAAAAAAAAATAATAAACAATACGCTAAATCCATCGAACATCTAAACCGAAATCGGAACGCCATATTAAAACTCGCTGTTTCTGGGGAAATTTGTCATCGAGTGATGTCAGGCGTGCGAGAGAGATAGGCTTATCTCATGCGCGTGGGTTTATCTTCTCGAGTAATAGTATCATGGGTCGCACATATAGTTCGTTCTTCATTATGTTAAGATATATAAATTTAAAGTATAAAGTATATAAATCTGTACAGTTTTCTCTTGTGGCGCAATTCGGGTATGCTTTCGAGTGAAAAAAAGTTTATACTTGCATCCGAGAACAGCAGCGTAATTATTCTTCTCCCCCAAAATTTTTCTTGCTATCATCCGATTGTTTTCGATTGATTTTTTTTACATAGCCCTCTGTCACAAAAGTTGAACAAAAACCTCTGTGTTTTTACAACATCAATTGGTTGGCTTCTAAATCCGCAAGGAGGGTCGCAAAACACGGTCTTAAGTAGTACCTAGTGTAGGCGTTTGTATTGGGAACTCCAAGGATTCGGCAATCTTTTTAGGTATAGAACAAATAGTATTTAAATCCACTGGTTGTGTAATGCATTTAAAACTTCTATACGCAATAAATAATCGATTGAAATGAATACTAAATGGACGTAGGTTTACATATTTACGAAAGATGTTCAAAAAAACTCAGTCCTTCTATATTTACCTCTGATATTGTAAATATTCTCGAAACATTGCTTTTTGTATTAAAAATGGTGATTTTAATAAACGACGTAGCATCTTCAATGTCTTTTATCCGTAAATAAGTTAATTCTTCTCTTCTACAGACTTTAAAAATTCCAACAATTAACACTACTTTCTCTAAAAGATAATTTTCGTTCTCAGCTTCTTTCAGGAAGTTTTTAACCTCTTCTTTGAAAAATTTTTTGGACTTTCTCGATTTATAACCACTTGACTTTCTCCTGAGAAATGCAATAACATTGGTGTATTTACTGATGTCCACATTTTTATTTAGATAAATTATAGTGCGCATCATTGCACAAATACTTCATGAAGTAGAAGGGGCACTTTTAAAGTTAGCTGGGACAAGTATGACAAAATAACTTTTTCTGAAATATTTACTATCTTTTTTTCTGGTTACCAAAAATCAAATTTTCCTTAAGTTTTCTGATACAATTTTTTTGATTTCTGAGAAATTAGCGTGCGTAAAATAGCTTCTGCTTTTTACGAGTTTTCAGATTCATTAGAACTATTCTCGTAATCACGTATATTTGGGTTTAAAAATATAAAATTATTACTTTTACTACTTTAACTGACAAATCGTGACATTTGACAAATAATCCAGTAAATATAGGGACAAAGCTGTAAATAAATCTGTACAGTTTTCTCTTGTGGCGCAATTCTTAGGTTTTCGGGTATGCTTTCGAGTGAAAAAAAGTTTATTACCATCAACAGGTGGGAAAGAGCTGATAATGCCTTTTATGACCGGAAAAAAGGTTTTCCGCTAATATCTGCCAAAATATGTCAATTGGAGGATTTTGCTTTTAACTAAAAATGAAGATCGCTTTGTAATCTACCAAAATGGTTTTTATAATTTTTTTTTTGAAAAATCGATGGATTCACTCATAAGACGGCGGACGAATTGTTTCATTACTCGGGCAATAATGTACATTTTTTAATCATTCAAAGTTTATCAGAATGGGAAAACCTGTACCTATCATTGCATAAGAGTTTAGGTCCATTCGGATTTTTCTAGAATATTAAAAAAAGCGGTCAAAGCTTTTTTTTACAATGTTTTGAGAGTATCTCATTAATTTATTGATAGTTTTAAAAAAATAGTTTGTTATTAAAATTTCTTGTTTATAATGGGACTTTAGCAAGTGTTCAATGATCCCAGAAAATTTCCTTCATCATCTTTCTTGCGTTTTATTAAAAAAACTTTTTAAGAATAAACCTCGAATCAAAAACTCATCATCTATTGAAATGCTTTCAATGCACATCATTTGAAAGCTAGCTTCTAAATGTACTTTTTTCTTTTTAATAAAGTCCAATAATTTTTCAACAATGCATTTCCAAACCCGTGGACCAGCAATTCGGTAAGAAACTACCACATCTATCCAGTGTGGAATGTTATGGATTTTTCGACGGCAGTTTTTGCAATTTTTGTAGATTTTGAGGTGATCTTCATTTTTTGTCTGAACAAAAATTGTCTAATTTGTATATTTTGGCAGATATTTGCGGAAAAGTCATTTTAAGGACTTTGGGGGGACATTTTTAGCGGGTTTTCACGTCAGAATCGTGATAAACTTTTTCTCGCTCGAAAGCATCCGCCAAAAACCTAAGAATTGCGCCACAAATGAAAACTGTACCGATTTGTTTACAGCTTTGGGTACTTTCAGGTCTTCAGGTATTGGACTAAAAGTTTGATTTTTGTACATTTCCACCAATGCTTAGTAATAAATAGCCACCTTGTGAATGGCAATTGAAATATTATGGCGATCATAAATAATATTTTTTAAATGTAATAACACATAAATTTTGCAAAAATCTTGTTCGATACAACTAGTGATGAGCAAAGCAAGACCAAGACCAAGACCGGGCTAGTCTTGGTCTTGGTCTTGGTCTTGCAAGCTTGGTCTTGGTCTTGGTCTTGCAAGTCAAAAGAAGGTCTTGGTCTTGGTCTTGGTCTTGCACCACCCGGTCTTGGTCTTGGTCTTGCTGCAAGAGTCTTGCTGGTCTTGCTTTTTTTTGGTAGTAATAATTTAAACTAAGCAATATTGAATAATATATATATCTTTTTAATACTTAAATATAAATAAAGATGGAGACTATTTTTTTTTGCTTTAAAATTTTAAAATAAACCAATTTTAATCTTAAATGTACATTTAAATTATTTGATTTAAAAGCATATTTTATTTATTTATAGCGCTTCCGCCCATAGGATAATATATTTTTGCCGCCTTAATATATCAATATTTTTTGAATATCAGAATAAAAATTTTAGCAATAAAAGAATTTAAACTACACTAGTAATTCTTATAAAAAATTATTAAACAAATTTAACAAAAGTAAAACATACAGAAAATTAAATAAAAAATCTTTAAAACAAACAAATTTCAGAATTTTGTAATCTATTCGTTAAATATTTAAAAAAAAAATATGTTAATTGACCATTACATTTTTTTAAAAATTAATCGTAAATTTGCCGCCCTAGGCTTCAGCCTACTCAGCCTTTGCGTAAATCGACCCCAGTATAGTGCTCTATTTTTGGTTAAATTAAGACACAATCTTCTTTTATACATTTAGTGGCATATAGAAACCTTTTAGGGATGAAAATTATAAATAGCAGAAATAGAAGCATATAAAATTAAAGCAAATACAAAAATATGTACTGTGTAAGCAGAAAAAAAAGACTTTTAATTTTAATAAGATATGAAATTTCAGTGAAAATAATTCTGATATGTAAGCATTGGTTTCTGACTCAAAAAAAAAGTTATTTAAAAAACTTTTCAGTTTATATGAACTTTTTATCTTCAAATTAGTTAAACATTTGCCATACAAGTTTGTAGAAATACCTTATAAACAATCTACAGATACAAGGGGGCTGAATAGTGTGACAAAGCTCGATATCTCCAAAATCGTCCATGATAGTGACAAACTAAACATACAAAAATTATAGGCGAAAAGGGCTTTTCCCCTAAAATAAAAAATTTATGGCGTAAAAACAATTTAGAAAAAATCGCCTCCCTGTATATTACACTGGAAACTGATATATAGGGACAATGTCGACGTAGATGGTTTTTAAATATTATTTTCGGTTTTAACTTTTCCGTCTAAACAGGAAGTGATTTTTACAATCCATTTATATAAAAAGTATTTCTTTATCACATGGCAAATATATTTTTTATTAATCCATTACTTTGACATTTATATCTCAACTAGATGAAAAGCCTGTCTCCTCCAGGCGAGAGACAATATTAAGTAGCTTCTGTTTGTGTAAGACGCCTTTCATACGGCTAACGGTAAAAAAACACTTTTTTGCTCTTATTTTTGTCCCGGGGGCGAAATTCAAAAAAACGGGCTCCGTTAGGTTCTAGCCACTGCTAAAGACTACCACTGTGCCACATTTCATGAGTTTAGCTCAAGCTATAAGTTCAGGATCACGTGGACAGACAAATAAATATAAATACCTATAGGATCATTTTTAAAATGAAAATTCGATGCCCTTTGAAAAAAAAACCATAAAAAGTAACAAAAAGGTTTAATTTTTATTGTCGGCTTTTTATATGGTCTATTATTACAGACACGTGCGGGAAGCGGCAAATTATAAAAAGCAAAGGCGGCTGCTAGTTCAAATTAAACCTATTCGGCTACTTTTTAAGTTTTTTTTCCTTTTAAAGAGAACCTTATTTTCATTCTTATATTGATCCAACTATACAGTGTGGAACAAAAATAATGTTTTTCTGGATTTTGGAAATTTTTTATTTACCCTGTAAGTGGCATCACTAGATAGCTAATTTAAAAAAAAAAAAGATGAAAGTAATATTCAGCTTCCATAACTTTTGTACCCCTAGTTTTTCTCTGTCGTAAACGATATCGAAGATGTCAAGCTTTGTCGGACCATTGAGTCACCATCTCATTATTTTTGAAACATGTTATTAAATTTACTCGTTATCGTTGTTAGAGAACTATAGAACTAAAAGAACAAAGTGATCGATTTAATTATTATTTTATTAAAAAAACTTTTACTTATTTAATAATCGCCTCTTTTGGCAATTCTTGACACATTTTTTATTATGTCTGTATATCAAAAAAAAGTTGCAGAAGTGCAAGAGTCTTGCAGGTCGGTCTTGGTCTTGCGTAGTCTTGCACACCTCGGTCTTGGTCTTGGTCTTGGTCTTGCATACCCCGGTCTTGGTCTTGCTGCAAGACCAAGACCAAGACCGCAAGACCAAGACCAGTCTCGCTCATCACTAGATACAACACTACTATTTCGCAACATGTATCGAAAATAGCTATTACATACTTACTGCTACGTTGATTCTTTCTGTATAGCTAGCCACCAAGGAAGTTTAAAGGTGTATGGAAGCCCATTACTGTAGAAGAAAATTGTCCAGGCGTGCAGGGCAGCTGGAATAGGGGGATTGGCCCCGCGGAGTTTACGCAATAAATAGTAGGTCAGAGCCGGATTTCCATAATTCTTTGTATCTATATAAAATTTAAGCATCCACTGTTTTTTTTTTAGTTTTTGCACAAAATTGTTGGGTATTAAACGATACTACCATAGAATATTTAAAATTATTGTATAATATTGGATTTTATATCATCTGATATAATATGGAAAGAAGCCTTCTATTTAAATGGTCAATATTTTTGTGAGTTTTGTATTTTTACCAAAAATCTTTGAAAATAA